>BLKR01009398.1:0-121618 GCA_011170035.1 Teleogryllus occipitalis
AAATAAAATGCACAGCCGAAGATTTAGAAATAGAGAGGAAAATAGCACTCAAGAATACAATAAAACTTCATAATGACAACAAAAAAATATTCAACCTACACAGGAGACAAATTGAATTAAAAAGAGAGATCTTGTGTACATAGAACATGAAAATCACCTGAATAGGAAGAAATTAGATGAATTGAGAATTGGGCCATCCTCGATATTGGGAAAATCTTAAAGTCAATCTATGAAGTCAATACCGGACACAGAACCAAAGAATCAAATTTCTATGATATAACAACACTAACTCCAATGGTAGAAGGTTATGATAATTGAACAATTGCAAAAGTATTGTTCATTTCCCAGAAGGGGGGAGGTTTCTTACAGAAACCCAAATGAGTTTTTATTTCAAATTAAATATTTGAAGGATATAATATAATCATTATATACTGCTAAAAATGAAAAAAATTGCTAATGATGTTGAGTATGCCAAATTTGTTGTAAATATTAATTTAAACAGTAAGTCAAATGCTGCAATGGGTGAAGGAATATTTTATTTTTATTATTATAATTATTATTAAAAAAAAAAGGGCAGATGTTAAAACCAACCATCACCCTGAACAAAACACAAATAGTTTTTCTATCCTTTCACCCATATCAAATATTGCTGGACATTTTTCTTGAAGGTTTTTCTCCTTTCCAATTCCTCCAGATGCAAATTAGAGCCCTCCTAAAACAGAAAAAAGATAGGTCAAGAAGTTATGCAAGGATAAAATGGTTACTTTATTTTCAGATTACATACAAGATCATACTAACTGGCAGAATTATTATGAGGTCTGGATTGGGAACCTCAGGAATGGCTTTGATGTACCTTCTGCACTCCCACTCCTCTGCCAAACTAGCCTTGCCATGTAAATGAGTAAAATATAATGTGTTTAGTGACTAAGGAAAGCAAGGAACACTGATCAAAATAAATCAGTATTACAGTCGTCTTTGGCAAATTAAAATACCTTTCAAAATATTCACATTGTTAGAGTCCCCAGTTAGCTCCAGCACTTTCTCTTACACTTCTTCAAAACTCCACTCCTGGACTGGTGTCAAACTAAATTGGAAAAACCAAAGAATGAGTTATTAGTTTGCTGGCATGCCCGGCTGTGCTGTGGTGTAATCGAGAGCATTTTGGACTTTTTACAAATTTCATAAACGAAATTATCCATTGCACGTCAGATATATCACACTGTATCACCAAACAGTTACATTAAAACTCTTAAGTTACATAAGAAGTTTCCAATTTTATAACAAAAACAAATACGTGATATTAACGTGTTCATAACCTATTTCTTAGTATGGACAAATGCTCATAAAATAAAACGTCTCACAGTTATCAACAAGACGAGTCACAGAAAAGCGAAAACTACTTACCTAATGCAATTAAAACAATCTTCAGACACAGGTCAGTTTCCTCGCAGGAAACCTCTATTCCACTGGCTCCGCCGTGCGATTTTGCATACATTCACAACACAGCACGTGAATGACTGGATCAGTCGGCATAGTCATTAGTATACTCTCTGGGTATAGTGGCGCGGCCAACTGACAACCAATGAAATGCTGGCGGTCATTTTGAAAAGGTTCACGTATTCACTTATTGTCAGCAAAACTACATATTTCGACTGAAGATATCAGTGACTTTGCTCTCACTGATTGAATCAGCGACAATTTCACTGATTCATATTCAGAGAGTAGGGACGAAGAATTGGCAGAGACGGCGATGACGATGGCACTGAGCGACGTAGCGGGAGATGAAGAGACGCCGCAAAGAATGATGGAGAAGAACTGGAATCTACGGCGGGGACGAAGAATTGGCGATGACCATGGCACAGAGGCAACGTAGGGGCGACGGGAGCGGCGGCGCGGGCAGCGGAGGCAATGGCGGCGGCGGCGTCCGGCGCAGCTGCGCGAGAAAAATTCGCTGGCGTCGTTCGCCATTAATAACGCCTCCCGTCGTGCTGCTCCGTGCTGCCTCGACCCCAGCCGATGTGACTTGCCTCGCTCTGCCTCCGCTGTTGGCGCTGTCTGCGCCCGCCCGACACACTCCGCTCTGAGCCGCTCTCGCGTTGCTGGCCGCCGATGTAAACGGGAACATGGCGCTCTCACAACTGCTGATGGAATATATTAGGTCACAGAGTTATATTATTCCCAAATAATAATTTGATGTTTCACTGCATTAAACGAAAAGCTGAGGGTTACTATACATTAATGGTTTTAATTATTGCTGATGAAATATTAATGTTGATAAATCCAGATTTTCTTGATGGATTTACAAGACACTCCAAATCCTAAAAATTAAAGTTGCCCTGAAAATATTAGCAAAATTTAAAGAACCAAAAACACTTGCAAATAAGGTACGTTTTGTACTCATGGTTCATTTCATTTTTCATGTTTCTCAATTACATGTTTCTTTCAGACCTACTCATCTCCTTATTTCTCTCTAACTCTCAATCAAAGCATAGCAGAGTAAGATGTTGCTGGTCAAAAACAGCCATCCTCCATCTTCCTTCCTTTCCATCAGCCTCGGCGACCTCTTTCAAGAGCCTGGAGGTGTCGACTAAAGGCAACTGGAGCCGCCGTTGGGCAAGCAAATGTTGAGAAAGAACTTAAACGAAAGAACTTAAACACATGCAGCAGGTGGAGAATGTCCGAAAGAAGGGTACTAGTGAGTTTGGTATGCAGCGGGTAAGTGTTCAAAAGTAGACGAGCTGACACAGAGGAATTGTTGGAGAGTGACGTCGTTTTGGTAGAAGGGTGGCGAGTAGGTTGAAGAGGGACGGAAATGGGTATTGTGGAAAGGCGGGCCAGGGAAAGGGGGCTGGCACGGCCGTGAGGCAGGCTAATGCGTTGCGAAATGGGAGTGCACCGGTCCAGCGGGCGCGCGAACGAGTTGCGAGGGCGAAAGGGCGCGCGCGAGAGAGAACGCACCTAACCGCGAGAGGGTGAGAGAGAACGAACAGAGGCGAGAGAGAGGATGGCCAACGAGTGAGGCCCAAGGGTGAAAGAGCAGAGCGATGTAACGTTGCAAAAATTTTAAAATATTATGTGCTTGTAAATGTTACTATGTTGTTTTAAATATAATAGTTTTTTGGGAAATGGTTTGCACATTTCTGAGTCATTAACGTTGGAGAGGTATTAAGCGGCATAGTAATAACTTACCATTATGCAAGAAGGTTTGAGTGTAACGCATAGGTTGCCAAAGAAAGAGATTAAGTAAGATCCATGATCTGAATTCCGCCTTGACGTAAGGGGTTGAGAAAACCTGCCGAAACCAAAGAAATTCAAGTGAAATTGTATCGAAATTGGTACAAAAAGTGATGGACTTATGAACAAGGCTCAAGCGACAAAAACTAATAGTTAATATTTCATTAATTTTTATAAAAAAAAACTAATTAAAAAGGAGTATGTGCACACGAACTTTCAATGGGAGGAATTCAACAGTACCCAGAAGTCGCTAAATCAATCAGTCTAACAAAAGTGTATTTATAAGATTGAATGGATGAAATTGTTTTGTTGTGTAAGTTTCAGACTGTAATAGGCGACTGATGGAACTTACATCGGGCGTGAGCGAGTCGGGCATGAGCGGGACGGGCGTGAGCGGGACGGGCGTGAGCGGGACGGGCGTGAGCGGGACGGGCGTGAGCGGAACGGGCGTGAGCGGGACGGGCGTGAACGGGACGTGCGTGAGCGCGACGTGCGTGAGCGGGACGGGCGTGAACGGGACGTGCGTGAGCGGGACGTGCGTGAGCGGGACGGGCGTGAACGGGACATGCGTGAGCGGGACGTGCGTGAGCGGGACGGGCGTGAGCGGGACGGATGTGAGCGGGACGGGCGTGAGCAGGGCGGGCGTGAGCGGGACGGGCGTGAGCGGGACGGGCGTGAGCGGGACGGGCGTGAGCGGGGCGGGCGTGAGCGGGACGGGCGTGAGCGGGACGGGCGTGAGCGGGACGGGCGTGAGCGGGACGGGCGTGAGCGGGACGGGCGTGAGCAGGACGTGCGTGAAGGGAACGGGAGTGAACGGGACGGGCGTGAGCGGGACGGACGTGAGCGGGACGGGCGTGAGCGGGTCGGGCGAGAGGGCAATCGGCCGGGACGGGCAAGGGCGAGGGAGGGCGGTACGGGCGAGGGGGCGGGCAAGCAGAGCGCATGTGAATAGGCTGGACGGAAGATGGGCGGCGGGGGGCGGGGGAGGAGCAGGAAGAGGGGCAAGGGGAGGGGCGGAGTGTCGCCGGCGCGAGCGGACGCCACGCAGCCGCTAATCGGCGCTTTGAAAAGTGCTTGTTAGAGGGCGCATCCATCACGCGCCCGCGACGCTAATGAGCGCCACGCCCCCCACGTCCCGCCTCGCGGAGGACAGGCCGTAAACATCTCGCCTTTGCTGCCCTCGCCCCGCCCCATCCCGTCCCGTCAGCCCGGCACGCGCCTCGCGCCCGGCCTCGAACCGACGACTCGTCCACTTTGCCTTCTCCCTCTGGCCCTACCACTCAGTGCCTCCCTCCCTTTCGTTCCTTCCTTCTTTCTCGTCTTTCTTGCCTGTTCTCTACCCTGGTGGATGTTCACAATGTTCAGAATTTGTCTAATATTGTTTGCAAGTTCGTTTGCAAAGGTTTCATTATGCCGCATTTTTCCTGTACTTCATTTCTTCAATCATTTATACGTCTGTCCTTTTCTTTGATTGTTCGTTTGTTCATTTGCCTCTGCGTTAGTCTGCTCGTCCGTCCGTCGTGGATGTTAGTCCGTTCGATTACGTGTACATGTCGTTCTTTGTGATGTATTATATTTGCTATTAGCAATTTTTAGCCAAAAATGCTTTGGGAATTCATTGAAAGACTCTTATCATGTTTTTTAAAGAACTTCATTAAATATTAATGGTATTTTCAGTTCAATTCTCGCAGCTGAAATTTCATTCTTATACCTATATTTTTAATAGTTTTAAAGGTGAATATTTTGTTTTGTACATTCAAAGCATTCGTGTTGCTTGTAGCGTAAATGCTGTTGCATAAGATGAATATGGCACCCTCCTACCAATATAAACCTCTCCACCATACTTTCAAGATATAAGGAAAACTTAAACCCCCACGGTAATTATGTCTAAAAGTTTCAAACAAACGCGTCCCATTACGTGAAGTGTTAAGAGCTTTAGAGCCTCGAGCGACACTTTCTATTCTTACGGAGAAGTTTCTTGTCGAACTAAAACAGCGTTGTTTGGTGCGGTTATTCCTCGCTTCGTACGTTGAGAAAGGAAAGAGGATGAAGTTTTACACGAAACTTAAGCAGTGCAATTCAGTTGCTAGTAAACATGAAGACACTCCATGGTTCATTTTCTCAAATGTGGATCACTACCGTCATAAAGAGAGCATGTCGCAAAATGAGAACATGGGTTTTAGTACAATCTTCTCGTCCGACGTCCCTAGAAGAATATGAAAACATAAAATGCAGGCTTTCAAGGAAGTCTGCAAGAATGGCATTTTTCCAATGACGCAAGAATATAGAGTTATGAAACAACCGTACAACGTGAAAAAAGTGCAATACCCGTTACATGAAATATTTTGGAAACCATAAGTTAAGATGGTTGTCAGGCTTCAAAAGTATATTACATAATTGTGGATTTTAACTCCGGGCTTTAAAGGCATCATTGTTTCTGAGACGAAGTGGGAAGTTTAAGAAGCTAAAAAAGAACGTACTTATAACAAATATTAGAATAACCTATTAATCGTCAAATACGTCAGTTGCTTCATTACAAAATAGTATGGATGATGATTTAAGACTTTCAATACGCCACAACTTCCAGTTCAATAACATATATGCATTGATTTGATGAACTGTGATGTTTTATTCACTACTTACAAATAGCTCTTCCCTTCATTAAAACTTACCATCACAACATTTATGATAAACAATGAATTGGGATCATATATAATATTATTCCTGTCTCGTTCTGGACTCGTTCATATTTACCTTAAGTGAGTCTACAAGTAAAAACTTGCTTGATTAAATTTGAATATTTCGACACGTCCCCCTACGTCGATATGCATGGTTTGAAGGAGTCAACAAGTGCGAATCAAACGCGAAGCAAGGCAGCTCTAATCGAATACGAAAACGCTCCTGGAAATCCAACGCTCGACTCCATTTTCCTCACTACTACTCGGTCGTCATCTGATACTTGGTTGATCTTTTGTCGTACTATTATAAACTAATTCAGCAACCGGGTTCGGTACAGCGAATTCATATATTCCACACTCTGAATGTAGAACAGAGAATAGTTTAAGCAAAATAATTCATCTTTAAATTAGTCAGTTCCGATATTTTCTTTTTCATCAATGATAGGAAAACTGTAAGGTGATTATATTTGCATTCAAATTCAGTAACAACAGCTGTGGCCATCTACGAGTTATACATTGGGATTTCTAACCGAGTTCTACTCAGAAAAGTTTGGAAAATATTGAGTTCATATATTTTATGAACATTCAAGATGTTATAAATCTTAATTTGAAACATGAAGAGGTACGTTTAATACGAGAAGTAATCGTTTAGAATGACATTCATAAGAATAATTTTACTGATTGTACTACACACAATCAAAGTACAATAACTAAAAAACTGATTTTAGTAAGGCAAATAGTTGTCATAAGCAACATGTGGGGACATGTGCAACATATGGGGACGAGGCTTACACCCTCATGAACATTCCTTTCCTAACCAGGTGATTACAGTGGTGGGTGGCTTTTGCCCTCGACTCTATAAAAAAAGATTAGGAACTGCCGAAAATAATGTTTATCGTGGTGGACGACGGTTTAGATACGATTCGAAAAAGATATGCAAAGCGCATTACAGCAACAGCACACTGTGGAAACATACATGTCTTACGCAGAAATTGAATCCACATCCTTCGTCTCCGTGTAGACGGACGCTACTCCGAACGAAACACCGGCTAAGATGGTTAGAGAAGCAACTCAGACTGGGAGGTCCTAAGATTCGAGCCCTGACGGTGGCAGATTATCGACTACCGACATGTTAGGTCGAATTCAATCGCTGTACGGAGGAGAATCCTAGCGAGAGGCTACTCTTATCGGTGTTTTTTGTGGTTTCTCCAAAATATTCCAGGCGGATGTTAAAGCAATACCTTAGCAAACTGCGCGCCATATTAGTTTCTTCAAACTTGTTCTCTCCTCTTCAGGTTTTCACAAACACTACCACACACGTCAGTTGAGAGATTAAGGCAGCTGGTAGGGAGGAGGCTGCATCGCTGCGGAAAATATCTGGAGGGGAAAGCCTTCAAGAGAACATGTAGGTCGGCGACGAATCGCACACTCTAATGTGCTAGGAACACCGTCTTCTCTCTGGATATAACATGCACTACACCAACAGGTCCACCGGTAGCGGTAGCTCAGTGCATCAAATGATGTCACTGCGACGCCTCTAACCGGGAGGTCCTAGGTTCGAGTCCTAACGGCGGCAGGATTATCGACACAAGCTTTTCAGCTAGGTCGAATTAAGCTGCTGTCTGGAGGAGAATTCTAGCGGCCGGCTGCTCTGATCGGTAGTTTTCCGTGGTTTCTCCGATCAACACCAGGCAAATGCCGGAGCAGTACCCTACCAAACCGGCCACGAACCGCGCGCGATCTGTCCTTCCTCTTCCTTGTCCTATCCTCTCCCCTTGCACACACACTTACACTAGCATGCACTACACTACCACATATTCCGGGAGACCGGTCGGGAGCTTAGAGCTTGTCCCGACTGGGGCGGTGCCCCGCTGGTGGGAGAGTCCTGGTTAGGGGGAAACCCCACTAGCCGACGGTAGGTCGGTGCCGGTTCTCGCCATCCAGCGGGGGAAGTTCACCGCCATCTCCCGAGAAAAAAACATGCACTACACTAACGCGACTAATGACCGAAGCAGTAGACGCGCCCGGAAACACGAAAAAATCAATCAATCAATCAACCAACAGGTCCAATGATCACAGCAGGTGACGCGCCCGGAAACACAACTATCAATTACTACAAATCCACATGTCATTGAGGCAAGCATTTGAATGCGACTCTCACACAATTTTGATGAGAAAACGACGCATCAATTTCGAAACCAAGTTGCACCTGCGTTCAACATGGCAACCGCATTTTGGCTGCGCACGGCGCTCCTCCCATCGGAAAGCGCGCGCGTTGTTCTGCGGCTGGCGTGCGATCGCGCAGGTGCGGCCGGGGGCCACGGCCTAATCAACGGGCTCGAACACAGCGCGGCGGGCGGCGCCGCGGGGCGACACGACCGACACGGGCGCGCGCGCAAGTCGCTTCGTGCGCTGTGTCGTCGCGGGCGGCAGCGAAACACGCGCGACACGCCAGCCGCTGCGCTCCGTGGGTACGCACGCGTGCGCGACACCGCGCGGGGATGGGCATAGGGGAGGGCAGGCAGGCAGCGGAGCGGGTGGGGTTGCGAGTGGTCGGGTGGGCGAGTCGTCCAACGGGCGAGTCGTCGGGCGAACGAGTCGTCGGGCTTGCGAGTCGTGCCGCGTGCGAGTCGTAAGGTTGGTGAATCGTTGGGCGGGCGAGTCGTCAGGAGAGTGAGTGGTCAGGCGGGCGAGTCGCCGGAAGAGCAAGTGGTCGAGTGGACGAGTCGTCAGGCGAGCGAGTCGTGGGGCACGCGAGGTGTCGGGCGGGCGAGTCGTCGGGCAGGCCAGTCGTCGGGCGGGCGAGTCATCGGGCGGGCAAGTAGTCGGGCGAGCGAGTCGTCGGGCGAGCGAGTCGTCGGGCGAGCGAGTCGTCGGGCGAGCAAGTTGTCGGGCTGGCGAGTCGTCGGACGGGAGAGTTGGCAGGCGGGCGAGTCGTGCAGCGTGCGAGTCGTAGGGCTGGCGAGTCGTTGGGTGAATCGTTGGGCGGGCGAGTCGTCAGGAGAGTGAGTGGTCGGGCGGGCGAGTCACCGGGAGAGCAAGTGGTCGAGTGGACGAGTCGTCAGGCGAGCGAGTCGTGGGGCACGCGAGGTGTCGGGCGGGCGAGTCGTCGGGCAGGCCAGTCGTCGGGCGGGCGAGTCATCGGGCGGGCAAGTAGTCGGGCGAGCGAGTCGTCGGGCGAGCGAGTCGTCGGGCGAGCGAGTCGTCGGGCGAGCAAGTTGTCGGGCTGGCGAGTCGTCGGACGGGAGAGTTGGCAGGCGGGCGAGTCGTGCAGCGTGCGAGTCGTAGGGCTGGCGAGTCGTTGGGTGAATCGTTGGGCGGGCGAGTCGTCAGGAGAGTGAGTGGTCGGGCGGGCGAGTCACCGGGAGAGCAAGTGGTCGAGTGGACGAGTCGTCGGGCGAGTGAGTCGCCGGGCGGGCGAGTCGTGGGGCGCGCGAGGTGTCGGACGAGCGAGTCGTCCGGTGGGTGAGTCGTCGGGCCAGCGAGTCACCGGGCGATCGATTCGCCGGGCGAGCGAGTCGTCGGGCTGGCGAGTCGTGGGACGTGCGAGGTGTCGGGCGAGTGAGCCGTCGGGCGAGCGAGTCGTCGGGCAGGCCAGTAGGCGGGAGGGCGAGTCGCCCGGTGAGCGAGTGGTCGGGCGGGCGAGTTGGGCGGCGGGCGGGTAGTCGGACGGGCGAGTCGTCGGGCGGGCGAGTGGGCGGGCGGGCGAGCTCTCGGGCGGGCGAGAGAACTGGCAGGGGAGGTGGACGGCGCATGAGTGCGGGCGCGCGTAGGCGCGTGGCCCGCGGAGGGTAGGTGTTCGATGAGAGCGAACAGCTCGATGCACTTGCTTTTGGCTCCGCTGATGTCGCGCCGAGTGCTGATGACCCGGCGGGAGGGGTTCGTTGCTGCGGATAGTTGTGTCGAGGGTATGTTTTGGGGAAGGCAATCCCGCTTCACGAGTCGATGTGATGTGTCTCGTAGCTTATTACCTCTGGGTGTTCAAATTGTGGCGGATCCACATCGAATTTGCGATGAACCAGACAGGTTCGTGGGACATTTCCACTTCCTTCGTAGTTTTTTGCACAAATGTACAATTGCATTCAGGTTTTGAAACAAGTATCACGCGCAGACGTTCAGGACTCGCCTCGTAAGTTTTTCGTATGCACAGTGACCAAGTTTTTTTTTCTTTTAAAAAGTTTAACAGATGGAGGCAGCAGCTCTGTGTGTTAGTTACTTCCCACAACCCGTGTCTAAATAACGATGGCCGTAATTACGTAATCAATGTAGTGAATGTGTCAACAGTTGTCGCACATTTTAATTGTTCCGTTAACGAACAGCAGAACTTGCCATTCGCGCGTAACTAGTGATCAACATGAACTTTGTTCAGTGAAATGTGACTGTTACATTCCACATTCACATGTAGGGTTCGCGTTTACGATCATCTACTGTGGTGTGTACTATCGACCAAAGACGTGTTGGAACAACTGTGGAAGACTATACAGGTACTATACTGCTTTTCCACGCACCTATGTACGCATACGCTATCTTGCCTTGTATTTCATTAAAAGCCTATGGTCATTAGGACATGCCCTCAACTGAACTACTTCAGACGTTTTAATTATTTCATACAATCCACGTCTGAACATATCTGTTAAGAAGCCAGGACGCCTTTCATATCTCGCCGTCACCACTCGACCTCACTTCGGCTGGCAACGCCCAGAAACAAAGGTGGTTCGAACGTTTTGTGGAAGAAACACACTCCCACACGAATACATTTTTATATACAACGAAGATACACTTAAAAAATATTGCATATACAGTCTTACAGTTTGTTCTATCGTAGTATATGCAATGAAATTGTGCTCATTCAGCGCCGGTGTAAACTTATGGGACTGTACAAACACTCAGTTGCTCTGAGTACCAAGTAATAAATAAATAAATAAGGAATCGATTATTGCACGATTTTCATTAGCTATTACACCTTTCGTCAGCTTTAGGTAAATAATTTCTTTGTATATAACAACAATAGATTCATCTAAGTATTCGTTGATTCCCAATCGAATGGTTCATGATCATCATGTAACAAATTATTCTGCATACTTTTCAAGAGCTAATGAAGTACATTCATCAAATTATATGATATTCTTTAGAAATTTTCTTATAAAAACTCCTCCTAAGTCACGTACTTTTGTAATCAAAACAGATAAAACTACGCCGTAAAAACAGTGAAGTGACGAAGTGCAACGCAACAAATCAGACGATTATTTTGGAGCTTGGAGTAAACAGTAAAACGGTAAATGAATTATAAATCTGGGTAACATTATTGTCGAAGTTTGAAGAAAAACAAGCTAGAACCAGTGATACAACGAAGCTTTACACGTGTCGAGGCACGAGGAAACCCGATTTTTGAAATATGGTTTTTTGTCAAACATGTTCGCTCCAGTGGCAGAAATACGCGTCTACATTTCATCACGTTTCAACTGTCGACACAGACGGGGCTGATCCGATTTACGAACCAGTGCAAACATTTATGAGAAAACAAAATTTGAATAATGTCTAAGGAATAACTGATTGATCAGCGAGTTGTTTGCACGTGTAATAAATTTACCAAGAACATTTGTCTTTATTCATCTGTTTCATTCATATTCTTCTCTTTCTCTCTCATTTTTCATATTCACACCTTGTGGAAAATATGTTTAAATCTTGCATCTTTGTACGACATGAAATTCGGTTCTGAAAGAATACTGCTATAAACCATGATCAATCATTCTTTTAATACATGAAAACTACATATCAATCGCCACCGATTATCAGGAATTTCACGTATATTACTGTATTGAAGGCAAATTCATTATATCACAAGTTCGCCTTGGCTATCTGTAATTTCATTGAAGAAAATGTTATTCAACTCAGGTTTGCATATATATTCTCACGTTTAGTAAATTACTTTGAGAGAACCCAGATATAAATTTAAAAAATACTAATGATTATTTCTGATCTGTAAGTAAACTGTTACTTACATAGTATGAATAATTTAATTGCTTTGATCTGAAGGCTAAGCCATTACAACCTCACTTAAGTAAAAACGATTATTAAAGAATGAATTAGCTTGAATTATTACTATTGTTTACACGTCCTCTTTTGTTGACTCATTATCCACACCACTCTACTTCAGCGGTTGAGTTGGCACAGAACTATTAGCACCGGAGCGACTCTCATCGAGAGTCCCTAGTGTTCGAGTCCCGACGGTGGCAGGATTTTCGACATAACCGAGATAGATAGCTAGGTCGAGTTCAGTCGCTATCTGGAGGAGAATTCTAGCGGCTGGCTGCTCTGATCGATAGTTTTCCATGATTTCTCCGATCAATACCAGGCGAATGCCGGAGCAGTACCCTAACAAACGGGCCACGGACAGCTCGCAATCTTTCCTTCATCTTCCTTGTCATATCCTCACCCCTTCGTTACATACAGCTACACTAATATGCACTATACTACCACACTTGTCGTGAGAGTAGTCGGGAGCTTAGAGCTTGTCCCGGCTGGGGCGGTGCTCCGCTGGTGGGAGATACCTGATTGGGGAAAACCATGCTAGCCAACCGGTAGGTCGGCGCCGGATCTCATCATCAAGGGGGCAAGATCACCGCTACCTACCGAGGAAAAACATGCACTACATTTATAGGACTAATGACCTCAGGAGTTAACGCGCCCGGAGTCACCAATTAATCAAATCACATGAAGGGAGACCAATCGGGAACTTAGAGGTTGTCCCGAACGGGTCGGTGCCTCCATATGCCTGGATCCCCCTCCCGCCGCCGACGTGTAGGTCGTCTCGTTCTAGCCGGGGAGGCAACGCCTCTTCCCGTGATACAACTCACTACAATAACGGGATGATGTGCATCAGTAGACAACTCGGAAACACCAATCAACAGAAGGAGAAAACGAGGAGGCCAATGCTCCCTCACAGACGCAAACCGCAGGAATTCTCCGGCCCTCGCGCATTCCTCGTGTGCTGCAGACCTCTCACGAAGCCCCTCTCCACCCGCTCGCTCCCGCCGCCCGCGCCAATCATAAACTTGGCTGCCGCATTCGCCCGCGCCCCATTTCCATGGAATGAGCGGCTTTGGAACCTGCGCGTCGCTCGCTTGAGGGATGCTTCCTTTGGGCGCGGCACTGAGGTGGTAGTGGCAACGTGGCTGGAGCAAAATGGGCATGAGGAGGCAGAGAGAATAGACGAAGGAGCTGCGGTGGAGAGAATAGGTGACGGCAATGGCGCAGAGAAAAGGCGGAGGCTGAGAGGAAAGGACAGGCGGAGGCTGAGTTGGAGAGACAGGCAGAGGCTGTGAGGACAGGTGAAGGCAAGGGTCGAGAGGACAGGAGGAGGCAGGGGCGCAGTGGAAAGGCACAGGCGGGGAGGAAAGGCGAGGTGGAGACTGAGGCGGAGAGGACAGGCGGAGATTGGGGCGGAGGGGACAGGCAGAGAGGATAGGAGAAGGCTGGGGCGGTAAGACAGGTGAAGATGGGGTAGAGAGAAAAGGCTACGCAATGATGTGCAAAACCTGAAGTCTTCGCTGGCAGAGAAATATCGGGAAAATGAAGAGATTGGAGGGTTGAAAGCTATTACGGAATGATCGGAGAACATGTTGAATGAATAAGATAGTGATGGTGGTAATAAAGGGAACTATCAGAGACGGAAAGAATCTGACAAGGGCAGATGGAACTAAAAGGGTTGAATGTGCTGAAAACTGAAACGGCTTACGGAATGAACAGAATGGAATGTCTGTAGATACAATTCAGTGTGGCATTAAATTGAAGAAGGTTCGATTTTTATCCAGCAATAAAAATATGTAACAATAGAATGGAAGATTCCAAACAGGGAACGCTAGGATAATTTTATAACGACACCAATACTAATCAAGATGCATGCAAAGAATCAAATAGTAATATACTGAAATCACAGTTGTGTTCGAAGTTGAACATTCTATTGACAAGGACAAAATATAACGTGACAATCGGCAAAATGTGAATGCTAAGTTGATATGCAAGTCACACCAATTCGGTGATCGGATGGAGCAGATATTAGTTTTAGAAACACGACCTCTGAAGGAGAAGCAGACTGTGGATGACTGTCGTGAGAGGTAAGAGAACACTAGTGCAAGCCTCTTCGTTCCGTCGACAACCAAAGCGACCTGGCAGCAAAGTGAAGGTGGCAAAGAGGCGCGTGTGCGGCCAGCGCCGGCGGCCTGTGTGGTCGGGAGCCGCAGTCGCCGTGGCAACGGAGGGGGCCGGCGGAGGCGCGATGCAGGAGGCGCGGCGCCCGCGGCCTTTGTGTCCGAATCGGAATGAAATGCGCTAATGCGAGTGGGAGGCGCGCGGCGCGCGGACGTCGTTCGGAATTTCTCATTTGGGATCGGCGACAGGGGCGCGCACGGTGGCGGCGGTGAAGGGCGCGAAGGACAAGAGAGCAGCGAGTCGACGGCGTCAATGAGCCACGCCAGCACTGCTCCACAAGGAAGAATAGTCGGGGGGAAGTTGGAATGAAGCTCCCAAATTGAACGGAAATGTTATAGGTAGACGAACAAGAAATTACGAATATACAGGGGACAATTTTGAAAATAGTAATATAAAAAAACAGCATGTGAAATGAAGATTGAATGGATAATGGCATTATCTAAGAAATTACAACTAAACAGCTTAAGCCAACGCGAGATTATCTCCAAGAAACATATTTTTCAGGAAGGGAAATTACTCAAATTCAGCTTCATATTGTAAGATATACTCTAATGTTATTGGAATGTTATTTTCAAGGCAATATTTGTCAACATGGTAGAGAAATGCCTTAAGAATACACCGACACGCAGGCCTAAGAAAAAAAGAAACAGAAATTGAGATACGTCGTATCAGAAACAAGATATCCAATTGTGTAAAAAAAATTGTGGTAATTCGGAAATATTAGTATTAAGAATAAATTTAAGCGGTACCTCACCAAGCGGGTTATTTTTAAGTCTTTAAAGTAAATGTGAAAATTTTTATCGCAGTCAGATACAAAATGATTCGATACTCTATCACCGCAGATCATTTTCTGAAAAGGTATGTGAAATGGAACGCCGTCACAGAAATGTGTGATAACACTGGAAGCACCAAGACGCTTCGGTAGCGCCGCACAGTGGCGCTGCCTGGCGTTGTTCGCCTGAAAGAGAGCAAAGGGCGCGCGTGGGCCGGAGGGCGGAAGAGGCTGGCGGCGCCTCAGGGGTTGTGCGAACAGGAGCGGCAGCGGCGTGGGCCGGACGGCTTGCGGAGAGACGACGACAGGCAAGCGTCACTGAACATGTGCTACTTGCCGCGTAGAGCTAGAGGGGTGGATGAGACGAGGGCGGATGCGAGAGTGGAGGCGTGGGCGGAGGCAAGAGGGGGGGGGGGGCGAAGTGCGGGCGGAGGCGAGGGCGGAGGCGAGGGCGGAGGCGAGGGCGGAGGCGAGGGCGGAGGCGAGGGCGGAGGCGAGGGCGGAGGCGAGGGCGGAGGCGAGGGCGGAGGCGAGGGCGGAGGCGAGGGCGGAGGCGAGGGCGGAGGCGAGGGCGGAGGCGAGGGCGAGGGCGGAGGCGAGGGCGGAGGCGAGGGTGGAGGCGGGGGAGGAGGCGAGGGCGGAGGCGGGGGCGGAGGCGAGGGCGGAGGCGAGGGCGCAGGTGAGGGCGGAGGCGCGGAGGCGAGGGCGAGGGAGGCGAGGGCGGAGGCGAGGGCGGAGGCGAGGGCGGAGGCGGGAGGGCGGAGGCGAGGACGGAGGCGAGGGCGGAGGCGAGGGCGGAGGCGCGGCGAGGCGGGCGAGGGCGGAGGCGAGGGCGGAGGTGAGGCGGAGGCAAGAGCGGAGGCGAGGGCGGAGACGAGCGCGGTGGCGAGGGCGGAGGCGAGGGCGGAGGCGAGGGCGGAGGCGAGGGGCGGGGGACGGCGGAGGTGAGGTCGGAGGCGTGGCGGAAGCGAGGGCGGAGGCGCGGGCAGAGGCACGGGCGGAGGCGAGGGCGGAGGCAGGGCGGAGGCGAGGGCGGAGGCGAGGGCGGAGGCGAGGGCGGAGGCGAGGGCGGAGGCGAGGGCGGAGGCGAGGGCAGAGGCGAGGGCGGAGGTGAGGCCGGAGGCGAGAGCTAAGGCGAGGGCGGAGGCGAAGGCGAAGGCGAGGGCAGAGGCGAGGGTGGAGGCAAGGACGGAGGTGAGATCGGAAGCGAGGGCGGTGGCGCGGGCGGTGGCTAGGGGCGGAGGCGAGGGTCGAAGGCGAGGAGCGGCAGCGTGGCCGAACGGGGAAGGAGCCGTGCGGGGCGGTGTGTGGCGCCGCGAGGCTGGGTGCCGTGGGGCCGCCAGCGCATTGTGTCGGGGCGCGGCGCGCACATGCCGCGCCGTGTGTTGCGCCGCTGGAGGGAGCGCCTTGGCGAAGGGCTGCGCCTTAATGACGCCCCCGCGCTTTGTCCTCTGGCGTCCCGCGCGCGGGTGCAGTCGCCGCATCGCCCCCGCCCGCCCTAAGCCCACCGCCCACGCCGCCTTTGTCGAAACCGCCTCGAACAGCGTCAAGCCGCCCTCGGTATTGTGGATGAAGACCAATTGCACCTCCACGTGTATCACAAATCCGAATCGCCGCCTCCAACGAGAGGAGTGCAGTACTACCTCCAGCAACTTCTATTACTATCTGTACCACAGCAACAACTACAAAAACATTCCTTTGACTGAATAAGTCACACAATGGTTGATATTGTATTGAATTTGACTCTGCTGTAGTAAACTCACCTTCACAATTCTCCCCATCTCTCTCCACCGACCTGTGTTGTTAATGTTTTCGTCTCTTCTGCCAATTCCCATGGGTGGAGCTACTTCGGTACGTGAGTGTGCAATCCAGGCTTAACAATCTTAGCGAAGGGGCTGCAGCAGTCGAGGTCCGATCGGGCAGTGAGTCCCATATTAGTGCAGCGGAGGGGCGCGTGCTGTTTCAGTACATCCCCTGCGAGGGAGCACTCGGCGCTAAGCTCTCGGTCGGATATTAAACGGTTGCTGCGGGGTTCCTTTCCCTGCGCTAGGCAGCATTGACTCGCATTAGTGCTTCCCTTGCGTTTACGGTATTTGCGCTATGTACTTATCCAATAAAGGGTTTTTATGGTTATTGTTTAGAAAGTCACGTTTACAAGCTTACTACATATTACAAGGAAATACGTGTTTTTTAGTTTTCACTGATTAAGGTAATGTGAAAAAGAAGGTATCTGAGTGTTTCCAGTGTTTATAAATCTAACACCAATAGTTTTCGAAATTGCGTGCAACAAAGGAAAATATTCGCTACAAGCTACGAAAAGCACTTTCGTTCCTGAAGTTTCCTCAAGTATAATGCATTTCTGGCTTTCTGTTCTGCGAATGATTTTACCCATCATGTCAAAAGTTACCCAACGATTGTTCACAGTAATCATCGTTAACGCAAAATGGCTCTAAACAAAGTTTCCAATTAGCATTGTCGATTAAGTTTATTGGTACAAATAATGTTTCTTCATGCAAAGAAATCTGGAAAGTTTTATTTCGGAAATTTCTCTATAACGGAAAAAACTGGATAGAAAAAACAAAACACATGAAAATTCTACATTCTACATCATACTACATTCATCTACTACATCTGTAGATCATACAAGTAGTTTTTCTCTTAAATACAATTTCAATAAAGTTATAAAGCCCTTGCTATTAAAGTAAAATGAAATTGTTTCGATAAAAGAATAATGACGTAAGCGCAATTGACCTATTATAACCCCATAAGCCGATCGCGACGCTTACAAAAGCGCTGGAAATTGAAAGTAAACAAGTGACTTTCCCTGGGAGCTAGCCTTCCAATTTCCACGTCGGCCTCGCCCCCTCCGCCCTCGCGCCGAGCAACGTGCTCATTCAATCGCCATTAGCCAAACAAGGAAGCATTTCACCAGCCGCTCAGCCACGGGCCGCAGTGTTATGGCTGCCAGTGGCCAGTGGCCCCGCGCCGCAACGCTGGCCCTTCTTTCGCCGCCGCAAACGCTAGACGAACACATCTAACCAATTCGAAAAAATGTCGGCACGCGGTCACGAAGCACAGAACAGAAGGCAGAATGTCTCAACATACACTGCTCTCCAGCATGGGTTAATTGATTATTTCCGGGAACGTTAGCATGGTCTGCTACGGTCATTAGTCCTGTTGGTGTGGTGCATGTTTTTACTGCTTGAGGTGGCGGTGTTCCTCCCCTGCTGGATGGTGTTGCTGACACGTTGGAGGGGAGTTGTGAAGAGATACCTGGAGGGGAATTCCCTCCCACAGTTGGGCACCGTCCCAGCCGGGACAAGCTCTTAGCTCCCGACTGTTCACCTTACATATGTGCAAGTGTAGAGCATGTAAACGTGTGTGAATGGAGAGGAGAGGTGGGGTCAAAAAATTAGGAAGGGAAGATGGCGCGCGGTCCGTGGCCCGTTCGTTACGGTTTTGCTCCGGCATTCGCGTGATATCGATCGTAGAAACCACGGAAAACCCGATCAATACAGACAGCCGCTAGAATTTTCCCTCATACAATGTTTAATAAATTCGATAAAGCTAGTGTCCAAAATCTACCGCCGCGCACTACTGAATCAGGTCAAAAACTTGTCAATAATGGCAAAATTCAAAGTGCGCGTTCGGAATTCTGACTTAGCAAACCTCGTTCGGAAGACATTGGAGCACACTACTTCAGCTCCAGAAAGTTATTTCAATCATTTTTGTCTTCTTCATGGTCTCGTGAAGTTACCGTTGCTCGAAACACTCGAATTCATTGCTTCTTGTCAACGATATTTGTGGAGAGAAAAAAAAAGTGTTTACATTTTTTGTGGATTCTTTTTGTATTTCCGAATAGAAGACACTTTTGGCTATAAGTTAGGTATATTTTTAAGAAAAAGTGTCAAATAATGTTATGTATAATACGGCTGAATTCTAACGTATAGAGCGTAACAATGTTAGTCACGTGTATTGTGGGTTATACTTTTTGTCCTGCGTATTCCTGTCTCAATCATTTTTTTTTATTTATCAAGTAGAATGCCCTTAATCAAAATAACATATATTTAGCTGCACATATCTGCACCTTTTTATTTTATAACCTCTTTACTGCTAAGCTACATAGTAAGATTTAACACTAGATATTCCGGAATTGCCTTCCACGCCAAAGGGAATTATTTTCTGTGTATATTTTTCGATTTCTCCTTCCTATAATTACTTTTAATAAGAAAATTACTAATATAAATTTTTGGTATGATAACAAAATTAACTCGCGACCGCGAGAACTACTGTATCTATATTTTAACACATACAATTATTTTTATGTCTGTTAGCCGTTCCCAAACCGCCATTTTGAATTTTGAAATTTCATTATGATATTCGAAATCAGTGATCTCCAGATAGTACATTTTTTATGCATTTTTGTTTGTTTTTAAATGAGTAGGTCCGCCAGTGCGCCGCCCAATGCCCCAAAGTTGTGGGATCCCCGCGCCGAAGAAGAAGGCCCTGGACACCACGAAGTGGCCGCCGCCCACCTTTGCCGCGCGCCTGCGCCCAGAGGCCTCCCCAGGGAACGCAGGTTTCTCAGGCGCCTCCCCCCGCCCGGTCACAATTGGGAGGTGGGCGATGGAGGAGGAAGTGGGGGAGGGAAGATACGTTAGCTGATGGAGAGTGGGCCCACATATGAAAAGAGGCAACAGAGATTATGGTTTGCATGCGATGATGATGTCAGTAAATATAGCAGGAGCAGTGAAGTTGGGATGGGCGGGATGACCGGGAGCGGTAGCTCAGTGCATCAACTGATGTCACTGCAGCGCCTCTGACCGGGAGGTCCTAGGTTAGAGTCCTGACGGCAGCAGGATTTTCGACATTAGTTTTTCAGCTAGGTCGAATTCAGTTGCTGTCTAGAGGAGAATTCTAGCGGCCGGCTGCTCTGATCGTTAGTTTTCCGTGGTTTCTCCGATCAACACCAGGCGAATGCCGGAGCAGTACCCTAACAAACGGGCTACGGACCGCGCGCGATCTTTCCTTCCTATTCCTTGTCCTATCCTCTCCCTTTACACACACACTTACACTAACACTAACTAACACCACCACATATTTCGGGAAACCGGTCGGGAGTTTAGAGCTTGTCTCGGCTGGGGCGGTGACGCTTTGGTGGGAAATATTCAGCCACCTTCCCCAGGGGGAAATACCTCAGGGCACCAGTTCGCCCCGAGGAAGGTCGCAAAATGGCGGCCGCAACTTTGGCACATGTTCCTAAACGCGCCGTTTCACGATCAGCCATGTAGCTACAGATGATTCCAGCCACCGCGGCTGTGGAAAGTCGCAGTCATGAGGCGCTTTTCGAATGGGTACAGGCAGAGATGACAGAATCATTTGACATGCCAGGCTCGCCACAAAAGAAAAAATTGATTCACCAGAGAAGAATGGTGGAGCATATGAGAGAGAATACGTTTTGGTTAAAATGAGTGGCTAGTGAGTGAAAGTGCCAAAGGAGAACCCAAATGAAACAGGTCCATGACTGGAGAGGCAGGATGAGCCAGCACATCGATGTCCCATCATGGCGCGGGCGCGACAGCGACGGTGGGGTTGGCCGAGCTCATGTCAGGCGCTGACAAAAGAAGGCCCCGCGCCGCAGGGGAAGTGGCTGCGACGGAGGGGAGCGCGCGCCGCCCGGCGAAAAATCAACAGCTCCGTAATTGCTGCGCCACAAAGACACGCCGCCCGGGGCCCTCCCCCGCCGCCGCCCAAAGTGGAGCGCTCTCCCGGCGGAGCGCGCGGCGCGCCGGCCGCTTTGTCCAGAGGTGACGGCCACTCCGGGAGGGGGAGGAAAGAATGATCCATGAGGAGCACCGGCTGAAACGGCTCAGTGATTACAACTGTTGCCGCTGCAGCGTCGCTGTCCTCCCAGTCAGCGACGCTCCCCCCCCTCTAGGGGTTCCAGTCCCGACTGAGTCGGATTTTCGACACTAGCTAGAGAGCTAGTCAGTCATTGTCTGGAGGGGAATTCTCGCGGCTGGCTGCTTTGATCGGGAGTTTTCCGTAGATATTCCTAACAATACCAGGGAAGTCACAGAAGTACCCTAACAAATGGGCCAACCCCGATGTTATTTCCTCCCTTACACACACATACTTTCGGGAGCGCACACAAACGCATATGCGCAATGTGTATCGGTAGACCACTTGCGAGCTTAGAGCGTATTCCGGCTGGAGCAGTGCCTCTCTCAGACAGATACCTAGAGGGGAAAACCCCAAGTCCACGTGTAGGTCATATTCTACTGGGGGAGGAACATTGCCATCTCTTGGTTATAACATGCCCTGCACTCAGGGGACTAATGAAAAGTCGATGACGCGCCCAGAAACACGCAATACTACGTTACTCACTCCATTTCCTTGGCTAGGAGCATTAAGAGAGTGATTGTAGTAGAAGAAAACATTGTGGAGTGGCGTTCGGGTGATACCAAGGGGCGGACTGCAAGTCAATGTTGTTGGTGTTGATGTGATTTTGGTTGTTGAGTGGAGGTTATATAAGCGTATCTAAACACTGACTCGACCAGGATTATCTCTATTAGCAAAACAAACGCAATTGGACTTGAAATACATTTTTAGTGTCAAGACAACCACACACATCCAAAAAAAGAACGAAGCTATAGAAACGTGACATTAATGATAGTGTGGTAAGCTAAGACCCCGGGTTAATTTGAATGCTAAAATCGAAATCCAGCGTTTGTAATACTGGAATTGTACGCAAGTTCAGAAATCAAATACACGTTGTTAGGGCAACCAATCAACAAAGTGTAGTATTCCATGCTTGGTGTCATTGCGCTGTTCAGATGGGGCGATACGGCCCCGAACACATTACATGCAAAAGGTGTGGAGAGGGCATTGAAAGTCGTACTCTTGTACGACGACGCAAGGAATCACTCTCTTAAAAGATACTGAAGCGTACACACTTAAACAATTGGTGAGGTGCAAATAGTTTCGTAGCATAGGCTGGGATATTATTTAAATGATAGTTCGGCGGGTGCTTATGATTAGTCTGATAGCTTGGTATTTTTTTTTATTTTACGTCAAATAAACAGTTAAAAACTGCGTATGACGTGCTATGGGGAAAAGTGAATTGTGTGCACATTTTCAAAATTCTGTGATCCCTACACTAAGTCATATACTACTTAAATTTTGAATTTTTGAAAGGGAGAAAAAAAACTCCCATGTAATAAAATATATTTTCAATTTTCTATTTTAAATTTTAGTACTGAATTGTAAATGTAATTTTTATTAATGTAGTTGGAAAATTGAATTCATATAGACTCCATGATTCGAGGGGATGTATATTAGGCTAGCTCCGTAGATGGGATGAATTTTCGATAAATAACGGAAGATAGTCGCGCGTAGGTGTTTCATACGAAGCAAAGCTAGGGAAAGTCGCGACGGCATATTGATTTTATGAAAACTATTAAATCAAATTAAATACCAAATCGTTGAGGACATTCGGAACATTTTTAATTTATTCTAATGATAAGCAAGAACGCAATAATTGGGATATCAAGGACATTCCAAGGACAGTAGTCTGCTTCAAATCGTCTGAAAAGACATTGTAGTAATATTACGAACTATGTTCGAAACCGTACGGTATTTTAATATTTGCACGTAGGAAAGTAATTATCCATAAGCTCAATAGAATTAGTAATATATATATATATATATATATATATATATATATATATATATATATATATATAAGAATAAATGTTAAATTTTATTGTTGAGAAAGACTGATAATTTATATTAGTTGCCATCAATTTAATAATTGGTTTTAATCAATAGAACTTCCAGGATTCGTGATTCTGTATAAAATTACACGTCCACATGCAACAGGCAAGGAGTAAAATGTTGTATGTGGAAACTCATGATTAAATTAAAAGTAAAATTAAGAAATTCGTGTTAACATTGAGAGAATTTATGATAGTATTAGGGAAATGATAGAAATAACAATATTGATAATATCTGAGGAAATAATCCCCTTCATAAGATTGGTATGATTATTTTTAGATAACATCGAAAGCTAGTAATATTAAAAATATTGTAGAAGGAAAGATACTTCCCACTAATAGACTCGTGATCGTATGTTCTTTTCTGTAGAGATCTGCCGAAGATCTCCCGAGAGCGAGATATCCTAAAACTTCAAGAACAGAACCTGTTTAAATTCGTTATAAACTCAGACACCCTCTACTGAGTGCACTGTCAACCATCTGGATGTAATCGTGCTTTAATTTGCCAATATATCAAAATTAAAACCCAGTATAAAATTATGCAATGTCCGGTACTTTCATTTTGATTTAAACACTTTCACTTTTATTTACATATATTTTATTCGCCGTAATCGAGCAATTACACACAATTCAAAGATTAGTACTTATAATAAACTTTCATTAAAATTTTTTTTAACATCACGCCGAAATGCACTGAAATTAAATCTCAAACAATATTTGCAACGTGATTTCAAGGGTCACAAGTGATTTAAAGCTCAAGTTCAGTTCATCTTTTTCAAAACCCTTTGAATCCTGTTCCTCAAAATCAACGGTTTCCCTCTCAAAAATTCAGGGCTTGGCATTCGGCACACACCATTACCCTGCAGAAGAATATAGCACAATCTCTTTTCCCCATTAGCGATATTTAATTGCTTAAAAATATTTCCCAAATAAAAACTCATTTCATAATGAACAACAACCACCGCGGAAGTGACAGCAGGCGGTTACAGCAGCAGCAGCCATCTCTGCGGGGGGAGCTCCAGCAAAGGCGACGACAGGAGTTAGGAGGGAAGTCTCGTCTGGAGGGGACGAAATTCGCGGGAGGGTTCGCCCATTCGACCCCCCTTCGGGTGACCCCCGGGGAGGCGGAAGGGGGGGGGGCATGCGTGCTGCTTTCACGACGCTCTCCCCGCGCCCCGCCCCGCCCGGCCTCTCGCCGGCTTCGTTTAACCCAGGCGCCTTTCAAAGCGAACCGAGCGCGGAGGGGCGGCGATGGCTGCGTTGTCGCGCGCGCCTGGGCGGGATTAGGCTGTTGTTCCGTTAAGGCCTTGGGATAAAATGTATCCCCTACACGCACTTGCTTCGGTTAGCACAGCCCACGTGAGCGATTACTCTTGACACTTTCTGATGAATTATGTGGAGAGGGGAGCTCGGTCAGTGAGCAACATACAGAAGTGATTCGCATTCATTTCACGAATGTTGGCTATGTTGTGATGGGGCTGTGGCGTTTCCTATTATTTTGACATTCTCCCAAACGACAAAACAATGTGCACAAAACGTGAAAACAAATTCTGTTGCTAGAATGCATGGAAATTGCTCTTCAAAATCTCTACACAGTATATACTATTTACTAAGATGATTCTTCAATAAAACTTTCGCCTACTACCTTACTTCTAATTCACACAGGAATAAAGTAAATAACTCAGGTCATTTGATATTCCCAGACGAATGGGCTTGCCATTGACATTCATGGGTACAAATGTTATATTCTCACATGCTATTCGATATTATTTGTGCCAATAAATTATCATTTTTAGGGACGTTATCAGAACAAACTTAATCACTCCTGAAAATCATCTTGTTAACTCATAACTGAGCTTACTGCCTGACATTTCCGAGGTATCATCAGGTGACCTTTTTGCCCATATATCTGATGGAAGATTATATTTCGCAGAGTGATACGATCTTCGACGATGCTCAATTGTCTTACAACCTACAGGTATCAAAATAATCATTCGCAAACATTAACCTAGAATGAAATCGTAGGCTTCCGCGGCCAGAGTCATGTAAATGATCTTGGCTGTCCGGGTGACGCCGCGTCGAAGGCTGTGTTGCCGATGTTTCGACCATCTTTTCGTGGTCTTCCTCAGGGCTCAGGGTCTTCCTCTGAAGAGACCAGAAGTTGGTCTCAGATCAGCCATGAGGAAGACCACGAAAATATGGTCGAAACGTCGGCAACACAGCCTTCTACGTGGCGTCACCCTGACAGCCAAGATCATTTACTTTAACTCAGAATGTGCCAACAATGGAAAATATTATAATTTGGATAAAAATCAATATTATTTTAAGTTATCACTGCAACTACTGTAATTTCGAGCTAATAGCATGTATTTAGATGGCATTATCCCGCGCAGTTTCCCGACGTCAAATAGCAAACGCTAGATGAATGCCTTGTTTTTTCTTCTGGCAATGTAGATGACAAATCACTGAAATTACAATATTTCAATATTACTTATTTCTAATAATGCGAGAAAGAATGTGCAGTTGTAACACCTCTTGTATTTTGCTCTGTCATCGTACGTTCCTCCATTAAGAGAACTAATTAAAACCCATCATTCTGTGAGGGCCTGAACGTGAAGATACGTCCGTAATATACGAGGCAACTTATCAAACTATCAAAAGTGCGGTACGCAACCTTGGGGGAAGGCAGACAACTCATCATCCGGGGACCATTTCGGCCGCAGCTTCTTACGCGGAGGGGAACGGACGAGGGGGCCAACTCCCGAACGGCAGTTGGAAACTTGGAGCGAACCGGAAGGAAGGCGGCGCGCCACACGGGACGGGGCAGCCCGACATCATACCTCACCACCCCGGGAATGCACCGGACACTCGCAGAATTAGTTGTCGGGGCACGAGCCCCTCGAGTAAACTTGGCGGAATTCGAATTAGAGAAACGGGAGGGTACCGGAAGAGGGTGAGTTGAGGGATTGTGTGACAAGCTGAAATGTGCTTGTAAACAAGGGAATGCCCTACAGAAATACTCGGTCAATCCTATAACGGGCATTGTAGTACAATTTAGAAGTCATACTACAGACTATATTTCTTGGAATATAAACCACCGCAGGAAACAGATAGTAATATTCAGAGCGCGTTCGTTTTTGTCTTTTTATATTTTCCAGTAATGAAGACAAATTTTACCTGTCACTACACCTTTTCTCAACTTGTGAAAGATTATTTTGTGAAAGGAAAAGTGTACAACAAATAATTCTTGGTGGATTGAATGATGGTAACAATTCGGCAGAAAGAATGTATAACAAACGTCAGATTCAGTGAATAATTATATGGACTTAGTAATGCGTATGGCGTAAGTTAGCATGTATAATTTAATACACGTTATATTTTTAATGAGCAGCAATTTAAGTTCGTAAAATATTTCACTTAACATAACATATGATGTAGTACATATTTTAGATTACAAACGATCATTCATGTTCCTAAAATCTCAAATCCAAATAAATGACTTTCTAGAATAAAGTTATTTTTTAACACCTGAGATCACAAAAGTTTAAAAATAGTACAGTGTACATCTTCACTGCTGAAAGAGATTTCTAATAGTACATTATGAAACGATGATGTAATGATGAGTATTAATACACGAGTGTGATATTACGGTACGAGCGAGGAACCAGCGAGTATGGTCAACTTCACACGAGTATATTAATACCCATTACATCGAGTTTCATAGGGTACTTTTCTACGACTTTTATAAGTTAAACTTTTACATTGAATCGTTTCGTGGCAGTTGACATGCAAGATTCAGCCAAGGCCACCAACTGGACAGATCCCTACCTACCATCGCATGCTGCCGCAGGTCGCTGGGGTTACCAGTTCTTCTACGAGGGAGAACTGCGCTAGTCAAATAGGATCGAAGTGAAATTACGATCCAATTAATTTTAAATAATATTCCACGAAAAAATTACTAATAATAAAGGAATTAAAAATGACAAGTATAATACAATATTAAATGCAATTTTAATGTACACAATCGAACGAAATATTCACTAGAACAATTCTCAATAATTAGTTAAGTCTTAAAACTTGGTTTGTAATCTTGTCTGTGATTGGTCCAGAACCTGTATCATAATGAAATCTGTATCGTAATGAGTATCATTATGCAACTGGTTGCAGCCATCAAATGACAGCGTTATATAATGGAAGTAGAAACAATACTTCCTAAGTTGACCATATCGCCTTTCACATATCTACATTCTTCCACGGCTGTGCCTGATTGTGTCACGCGTGACGACTCCAAGGGAATCGCTAATGTGCTGGAAGATCAGTCGCATCGTTTCCGCGTTCGTGCAGTGAAAAGAAGAGAAATCTTGGGAGCTACCCCATTTTCTATTGTCTACGCGATCTATTTAATTTTCAAGCATGAAATAGTTGAGCAACAAGCAATTTTATAGGAAGGGGAAATTATAAAAATTCTGAAATTGAACTTTTAAGCAAAATATTTAATAAGAATAAGAATATTTTTTGGGATAAATATCATTTGAGGATAAATTGAAAATTACAATTCCGACAAAAATGCACCATCATGATGTTCGATGTTTTGTAGATGTTGAAACATGCCTCTTCCAAATCGCACCTCCATCAGCAACGAAGAGTTTGTGTTTGCCCACCGGGCCACGCGGTATCTTGAAGAATCAATCAGAAGTGCTTAGAGGGTGGCTAAATACACAAATAGAGTCGAGTCCAAGCAATGCGATAGAGATATTTTACGAACACGTGAGTACAGTATGTTTTTGTAGTACATTCTGCAGTAATAATTCATTGTGACAAAGTCTAACAGCCCTGATGTTTTTTGTTTGTTGGGTTTGTTTGTCGGTTTTTTGGATTGAAAAATGTGGAATGTTTTCTAGATTCAGCAATATAATTTATTATTCTTGAATTAATCGTTTCAAGGAATTACGTGATTTTGGTATATTGGTTTAGCGGTGAATTGTCGTTGGCTTCTACATAATTGAAATGATTCAAGGCGTTGTCATTGCCAACAATACTGTCAGTATTGTCAGTCATACTGCCAGTATTGTTGGCAATGACAAAGCCTTGAATCATTTCAATTACTTGTTTTTACTTTTCATTGGTTTATTTCGACCGGAAGGTCCCCGACTCGCAGTTGCCAATCACTTGTTTTTCTATCCCTCCGCTGGGTGTATCGCTCTGGCCGGGACTCGGCAGCAACGCGGGGGCGGAGGGGTGTGATGTGCCGGGGGGAGGCATGGGGGGGGGATCGTACCTCAACCCGGAGCGGCGTGTGGGCAGCGGGCAGCGGCTTGCGTGCGCGCGCGGCGGTCGCTGAGCGAATTAATTAACGCGGCGCATTCCACGGCCGGCGCGCGCCGGCTGCAGCGGCCGGCCAATTAGGGGCGGCGCATTTGCATGCGGCGCCGGCGGCGGCGACGCCCACGACAGAGCCGGCGCCGGCGACTGCAGAGGGAGGGGGGACGCGCGGGGGGTAGGGACGGGGGTGGTCTTGGGGGCGGTGGTCGCGGCGCGGCAGCGGGCGGTGGCAGCGGTGAAACTGCGAGTTTGGCGGTCGCGGTGGAAATAATTGAGAAGATGGCGTATGGAGTGGCTTCACAGGGATTGTGGCTGCGAACGTACGTGAGGGGAGGATGGCACGTGATCCGTGATAGGTGACCCACATCGGGCGTGAGTTGAAGGGTGTGTATCTGTAATAATCGTGGTTGTAACAGTGACATATCGCATGATCGATCCCTGCGCAGCAGCTATGGAAGTTAAAGATCGTTGAGGAGGAGCTATGAGATATTGTTTGAGGGGTCCGTGAAAGACGATTATATTTGCGAAAGGAGTTACAAACGAATATTAAGATTAGCAGAAATGGCGTTTGGGACAGGAGTCATCAACAAAACTTGTATAAGTAATGGATGTAGTGAATATGAAAGTAAGAGAGAGACTTGACCGATGAGAATACATACAATGGGTGGAAGAAGCATTTACCCAGGTAGCAAGCAGCTTTCGAGGAAGTAACCAGAATATGACCAATTATAGTAGTAACACTTGGAGAGCAGCTACCTACGGACCAGCACCGCCGAAGGAAGAGGGGAAAGGGCGAGCCCGCAGTTTTTAGGAAAGAGAACGGCTGCGACGAACAAGGGCAAGGAGGACGTGGATGTGGAAGGCGGACAGCGGAGGCCGAAGGGGGCGTGTCACGGGCGGCGACGAGGAGGGCGCGAGGCCCCAGCACAAGGGCCGATGGGAAGCCGAGCGCGACAGAGGGCGGCAGAGGACCTGAGGGAAGACGGCGCGGCGCGGCGCGGCGCGGCGCGGCGACTCGGGCGAGGCGTTGCGCAAACAAGCGACCGGTGGCCGGCTAAGCCAAACACCTCCGCCGCCTCCGCCGTGGAGCCCGCCTGCCGCGCTGTGCCGGCCGACAGAGGTAACTAATCCCGCTCATTTCTCGCCGGGAGAGCACGACTCGAGGGGAATCCATCTCTGCTTGCAGGAGGACAGCCAGTGGCCTGCAGATTACGAACACGACATAACTTTGACTATAGAATATTAATGACGATTAAATTGCAATATAATTTTGGTAATTATAAAATAATATTCTCATGCATTTACATCGCATACATCAAATAAGAATCAGATCAGAAATATGTAGTTTATCATCATCATTATGATCATTAACAGCAGCAAAGATTAGAATTCTCAGTCTGTTCCGGCTCCTCGAAATGCTCATTCCATCGTCTTACCCTTCCCACGTATTTTCTTCCACTCATTCAGTGCCATTTTAGTCATTCTTATAGTTTATGTTTGTAGAATAAACTCAGGGATATCTGAAATACAATTCAAAAGCTCGAGAATTCCTTTATATGTTAGTGATTCCTTCATTTAACGAAAATAAATAATTTCGTATATGCAATAATTTTATTAAAAGCTTAATTTTGCTTAACCAATTTTGATTTTTATTCATTTTATTAATTGTAATAATTATTATTTTATGTCTCTTCTACATTATTAATAGCAATTATTCTCAATTGTGTTTGACTCCCCTGACGAAGCTCTGGCTGCCTTGCCCTTGTTTCTCCCACCGAGCCCTGGCAACGGCAGCCTCCCGCCCCCGCGTCGCGCCAGTTACGCATGTGGCCCTTCATCAGGCGGCGGGCGTTCGAAGGGCGAAGGGCGGGCCCTAAGCGACTTAACACGGATTACGGCCGTTCGGCTCCGCAGCACGAAATCATTTCGATAAATCGAGGGCGGATACACTTGCGCTCCCATCCAACCTCTGGCCCTGCCGATGCGACACAATGGTCGGCTGCAGCCGATGCTCGGGACGACATTCGCTGCTTTTAGACCGGGGTTCAGCAGCGTGCTCTCTGAAGCCAGCCACCTGTCCGTGGTCTGACTCACCGGCAGGAGCGAAGGCAACAGCGACGGCGTTCATGACAAAAGTGACAGCGGGGGGGGATTTGAAACGGGTTGTGTACAGGTCGCTCATCAGAAGCCACATTTATTGAGTTGAAAAAAATTGGCTTCAGAAAAACAAATGTGTAAAGTGCGGCTGGGTAGGTCGTAAAATTAATGAAATTTCTCTCGATACCGGTTCGGATAGAGGAAAAATACGTATATGAATACATACTTTAAGAAACTTTAAGTGAGGTTGTCGAATTTCGTACAAAATATAATAAAAGCATTATATCTTGAAACAAGTTTAAGAGACAAAATATCACAGCCACGAAAAAAACAGAGATAATCTGTCACTTGCAGCTTCAGCTTCGGCGTCCAGTGGCCTCTGAATTCGTCACAGTCCCGCGGCAGCTTCGAAATCGCTCTCCAGTCCCGCACCGCCGCAAAACCTACTGAGCCACAAGAACACTCGACCCGCATTCCAGGGAGCAAAGACATAATGGGCCCTGCTGTGGACTCTTTAAGAGAACAAAGAAGATACTTTTCGCAAACGTATACAAGTTCACTGCCAGGCCTGAGCGTCTCCTTGTGACGACCTTGCTCTGTCCTCCTAGGCCACACCATGTCTCCCTTACACTTTGATTTACACGGGAGGGCTAACACTGCGAAAGATAAGTGATTCAATTTATGCAGATGTAGCCACTCGTTCCTTTGTTCCATCAATAAAGTACCAGAAAGAATTGGAAGTGATGACTTTCAAGGATAAACAAAATTGAATTGCTCTATTCCTCTATTATTATGCGATCCAATTAATGATTTCTATTGGAAAAAAATTAAAAATATAGAAGTTAACAGACACAATCTAAACAGACTGAGCATATTTTGGAAGTGGAATTATGAGTGATATCAACACCAAATTATTGCTGGAAGGACGATTCGATATAGGAAGCCCCCTCTCCAAATTTCCAAAAAATTATTGGGGGCGCGCCCCCCCCCTCCGGTTCCAGCCCCTCCAGCAGTTATACATGGCTCTGTGTCCCATAACTGCCGCAAAAGGATTTTCAGCCACTGTAATGCACGAAACTCCAGCGCTGAGAAACTCTCCGAAAGCAATGTTTGCACAACGGTTGTATCCCTCATCATGTACTCTCACTGGACATATCGGATATTTGCAGCGATGGTAAATATTACGCAGAATCGTGATTTGCAGCAGCACGCGAGCTCAATGCGAAGTGTGCATTCGCGTGATATAATTTAGAATCGCTCAGGATCAGTAATGGAATACAACGCCCGTTTTAATTCCGTATATCACTCGTATCCTCCCAGATTCCCGTCTGGCTGAGTCCGATTTAACAACGCTCTCTACCTGGAAACGCATTTAAATATTTGCATTATATCTTAATTGGTAGGTTATGGATTTATAGAGAGCATTTGTTCCTGTTTTAACAAATCCATTAATTCAATTTCGTATACATAGACTAAGTGGTCGACGCGTACTCCATTTCGTGCGGAGGAATGAAAGTGATATATAGAGAATGGAGGAGACAATACCATTTTGGAAGCAAGGCAAAAACGTCATTGGAAGCTTATAGAGTATGCTTATAGAGGTCTATTATAACGCAAAATGGCCATTGTACTGACAAAGAATGTTTATCATGAAATACAGATAAGAAACGAAGATACTGGCATACCTTATGATCGTTTACTCGCTTATTCGTGTCTGGAGTCATTCCATCGATTATTCAGAGAATACCAAAAGAAATTAATCTAAATTTATTGTACTGTTTGATGTGTTTTTTAGAACTCAGATACAAAAGGATAATTTTAAATATACGCAGACTATTAACAGTATTTTCATGGGTAAATAAACATTTTACGGAATAATAACTCTATCTTACCCCGATCTGCTCCGTTCGAAAATCATGCTCTGTTGTTGAGAATTCTCCTCTAGCTCGACCAAGGTCACAGCAGCAGAGAACTACTCACCTGAAAGAAAGAACACTAGTGTTAAAGAATTGTATGCAAACTGAGAAATTACAATACATTTGTGCTGGTTGTCAAAATAATATTTACAAATTTTTTCTCCGTGATTTCTCTCTTTCATCAAGTACTTCAGTCTTCATTTCCCCCCGAATATTATCTTAATGAAAAATCCAGACAGAATATTGTTGATAATTGTAGAAACAGAATTATAATATTACTAAATTTACAATGCCCTAACGTTGGCATCAGTGCCTAGGCCGCGGGGTCTCTCGGACAGACATTCGTCTGTCCGATATTGACTCCCGACACGGAAACCTTGGTTTCCTACTTTATTAGTTTCTGCAATGCCACGACATTTACGATTTCATTTTTCAAAACACGAAACACTTTAAAATCGATTTCATATTATTAGAATCAGAAGGGTCAGAACAGGACGGAAGACGACGGGAGGAGAATGGAGGAAAGGATGGAACACGAGAGAGATACAGAGACCGGGAGGGGGTGGAGGGGACAGCGAGTGTCGGGGGTTAGTGTGAGGGTGGCAGAGCGGCGACAGCAGTCGTTAGCTCGCGTCCGCGAGTGACTTATAGGATGCAACGTTGTTAGGCCGCCGTCTGCGACTGCAGTTAATTAAGGGACTTCGGAGGCGCTGCGGACATACAGGCGGCGGTGTGCAGCCGAGGCCAAGGGGAACGAGGCAGACCAAGGCGGGCGGGGAGAGAGATGCAGGTGGTGTACTGAAGCTAAAGGAGAGGAGGCAGGAAATAGAGATGGCGTTTGAGTGGCAAGTGATTAATGTTTCCGGGCGCCTCAACTGCTACGGCATTAAAGCCGTTAGAATAGTGGAAGCTTTTATAGCCAGAGGTGACAGTGTTACTCCTGCAATAGATGCGGAGATCGGGCGTCAACCTTCACGTCCAATCGGTAGCGGTAGCCGTGCATCAACTGATGTCACTGCAGCGCCTCTGATTGGGAGGTCTCTGAGTTCGAGTCCTGACGGCGGTAGGATTTTCGACACTAGCTTTTCAGTTAGGTTGAATTCAGTCGCTGTCTGGAGAAGAATTCTAGCGGCCGGCTGCTCTGATCGGTAGTTTTCCCTGGTTTCTCCGATCAACACCAGGCGAATGCCGTAGCAGTACTCTACCAAACGGGCCACGGACCGCGCGCGATCTGTCCTTTCTCTTCCTCGTGCTATCCTCTCCTCTCACACACACACACTTACACTTACATGCACCACACTACCACATATTCCGGGAGACCGGTCGGGAGCTTAGAGCTTGTCCCGACTGGGGCGGTGCCCCTCTGGTGGGAGAGTCCTGGTTAGGGGGAAACCCCACTAGCCGACGGTAGGTCGGTGCTGGATCTCACCATCCAGCGGGGGAAGATCACCGCCATCTTCCGAGAAAAAAACATACACTACACTAACGGGACTAATGACCGAAGCAGTTGACGCGCCCGGAAACACGAAAAAATCAATCAATCAATTCACGTCCACTTACAGGATATTTCTCCATCCAGGTATCTCCCACCAGCGTGGCACCGCCCCAACCTGGACAAGTTCTGAGCTCCCTACAGGTTTCCCGGTATGTGTGCTGTAGTGCATGTAAGTGTGTGTGTGTGTGTGTATATGTGTGTGTGCACGCGCGCATAAGAAGAGATAACAGAGCAAGGAATAAGAAGGAAAGATCGCACGCGGTTCGTGGCTCATATGTTCGGGTACTGGTTCTGCATTTACTTCGCATTGATCGGAGAAACCACGGAAAACTACCGATCTGAACTACAGCGAGAGATCTCCTCCAGAGAGCAGCTAATTCCATCTAGTGTCGAAAATGCGTTACCCGAGACCTAGCACCTCCCGTTAGAGCCGCTGCAGAGTCAGTGGCAACGCTAAACTCAGCTAGCCTGGGGTGGCAGACGCAGGGGCGACTGGGTTGGCGAGAGCTGCCGAAGCTTGCGAGGGGGCGTTGAAGGCGGGGAGGGGGAGGGCGAAGGGAGCGGCGCGATGCGATTGCGACGAGAGAATTGGCCGTCACCGCCGCCGTCGGAAGCAGGAAATGAAAAGCGACAGCAGACGCGCGCGCCGCGACGCCGGATTTGCGAGCGCCCGCCGCCCACTTCCTGCGCTCCTCAACACGTCGGTTCGGCGAATGAAGCGCTCAGTGGATTCCAAGTTACTCTGTGGCAATCACTGAAACTCTAGAGTATAGAGGGCCATGAGAACGGCGTGGGCGAGAATCTATCGAACTGGATTACAAATTTTATTATTATTATTATTATTATTATTATTATTATTTTAATTATTATTAATAATAATAACAATAATACGTGTAAAAATGTCTTCCTTTAATATATAACAACCTTTTCGAAATACACTAGGGGCACCACTCATCAGCAATAAATTGAATCATTACTGGCAATAAGAGTGTATTTAATAGTTTAATCATACTTTCTATTATTATTATTATTATTATTATTATTATTATTATTATTATATTACTATCACTACAGATAAACTAAAACTGTTTTCAATCTGTCATGACCGTAACGATTCTTTGATATTTCCTATCACTAGGAACACTATCTAAGAGTGTCATGGTTTTTGGGAAAGTGAAAATATTCGGTCACTTGTTTTAGGATATGCATTACATCAGATATCACTCTTTCGCCAGTTAATTCGTTGGGTCAGGCACAATCCGCTTGTGAACAAACTGCAAATGAAATATTTTAAAATACTTCACGCTTTTCCAAAACTGATTCCAGGAATTAGCTTTAACATTATAAGCCGTTTAATATAAATTTACATTCGAAACGAAATTCTCTAGAAATGAACGTGGCAATACGTGGGATTCAACACAAAATACTTTTTTCCCCTCATACGTTATTGCTTGTTATTCCCTTCGATAGGGAGCTCGTTATGCACTGCATAACTTACCTGGATCGAGAGGATTGTGGTTACAAGGGGAATATGAAAAGAGTCGAATGATGCTTACATGTTCTCATATGGAGGGAATTATGGTAAGGAAATATGAAAAGAGAAACCGAGTGTAGTTACTATCTAGTCAATTATTAAATAAGTAAATATGAATCATTAAAATTAGAAAAAAAATAAAATTGACCACGGCCGTTAGCTGGCTCTAATGATTGAGTGGTGAAAGCATTTTGTCGCCCGAGGGAATTTTGTCACCCGCGATCGTTAGAATCCTTATATCGTCCTTGGAGCAAAAATAACTATTTATTTCTGAGTACGAAAGGTTCTAAAATACCTACATGTAATGTTCCATCTATTGCGCCATTGAAACAAAACTATACACCCTCACATAACGTTACCTGCAATACTCGAAAATTCTTGGAACTTAATTTATATTTACTACTTTTGAATTGACTCCGTGAAATAGAACTTTCTTGAAAAAAAGAACAACAATCAATAATAACATTTCAGCCTTTATCATTCCTAGATTTATTTATTTGTTTTATGTAAAAAAAAAACACATTTGCATTACAAAAGAACGGAAAAAACTTTCCATGTCAATCAGAAAATATGAACATTTCATCCTGAAAGAGGAGCCGTAAAACGAACCTATTCAACTGGGAATGAAAGATCCTACGTGTTTCCTCCTCCTACTGGTAACGACTACCAAAGTTAGCTGCGTGAGGAGGGAGTAATATGACTATTCCGCGCATTCAGAAGTCGTGATGGCAACTACGCACGTTAATTAAATTCATCGCTAAAACGTAAAGAGCGCATCAAACCACGAAATATTAAGGAGAGAGAGAGAGATAGTGAGAGAGAGAGAGAGAGAGAGAGAGAAACGGGGAAGGAGAGACGCAAGGACATTAAGTCAGGGTGAGTGAACGGAGAGTACTTATAGACGAACATACTGCAGTAAAACTTCTGGAATCGCCAGTTGTACTTCGGGGACCTCTGTTTGTCTCTCCGTCTTTTCTGCATTCATCTTTCCTCCACCTAACTCATTTCTCTTTACGCTCTCTTCTCATCTTCGGCTTATGTTTATCTTCCTCGCTCCTTCGATGTTTCTCCATATTTATTTGCATTATGGTCAGTCTGATTTTACAGATATACGCTCTACTAGAGATTGATTTTTTTTTATTAGATTCTGCCGGTATTGTGTGTGTGTGTGCAATATTAATTAGGATTTGTTTCCTTTTCCTCAAGTTGACTTCAAGGACAATACACATGAATGTTTCTCTCTCTCCCTCCCTCCCTCCCTCCCTCCCTCTCTCCCTCCCTCTCTCCCTCCCTCCCTTCCTCCCTCCCTCTCTCCCTCCCTCCTCTCTCCCTCTCTCTCTCCCTCCCTCCCTCCCTCTCTCCCCCTCCCTCCCTCCCTCTCTCCACCCTCCTCCCTCTCTCCCTCCCTCCCTCCCTCCCTCCCTCTCCCTCCCTCCCTCCTCCTCTCCCTCCCTCCCTCTCTCCCTCCCTCCCTCTCTCCCTCCCTCTCTCCCTCTCTCCCTCCCTCCCTCTCCCTCCCTCCCTCTCCCTCCCTCCCTCCCTCTCTCCCTCCCTCCTCCCTCCCCCTCCCCCTCCCCCTCTCCCTCTCCCTCTCTCTCTCTCTCTCTCGCACGCACGCACGCACACACGCGCGCGCGCTCATACACTGCTCGTCTCTTGTGCTCCTTGCGCCTTCATTGCTAGCCTTAATCTGAAGCGCCCTCTGAAAACAAGCGCGCACTCATTAAGGGCGCGGCGCTGCGCTGCGCAGACGGCTGATCGGCGCCCTCACCCCAGCCCCAATCCGGCCCCGCGTCGCGTATCTCATGTGGCAGGAAGCGGCGCCCCGCGCTCCTCCTTTCCCCCTTGTGGCCGCCGGCGCACCCCTTTCGAGCTCCCCGCCGCGCTATCAGGGCGCGGAGCATCCGCCCTCGCAGCCCTCGCCGCCTGCTGGCGAAAGCCCCCAAGACGCTCCCGCCGACAACTGCCGCCGCACAGAGACATTCGCAAGGAATTACAGCGGGGGAAAGCGAAATGAGTGCGAGAGAATGTGTGGAAGATACAGCGTTGAGAGATTTGCGTAATTGTGAATACTATTGTCATTCCTTACGCAATAATTTTGCATCAGCCTGGATGGCATCAGGAGCCTGAATTTACTCTCCCTCTCCCTCTCTCTCTCTCTCTCTCGCACGCACGCACGCACACACGCGCGCGCGCTCATACACTGCTCGTCTCTTGTGCTCCTTGCGCCTTCATTGCTAGCCTTAATCTGAAGCGCCCTCTGAAAACAAGCGCGCACTCATTAAGGGCGCGGCGCTGCGCTGCGCAGACGGCTGATCGGCGCCCTCACCCCAGCCCCAATCCGGCCCCGCGTCGCGTATCTCATGTGGCAGGAAGCGGCGCCCCGCGCTCCTCCTTTCCCCCTTGTGGCCGCCGGCGCACCCCTTTCGAGCTCCCCGCCGCGCTATCAGGGCGCGGAGCATCCGCCCTCGCAGCCCTCGCCGCCTGCTGGCGAAAGCCCCCAAGACGCTCCCGCCGACAACTGCCGCCGCACAGAGACATTCGCAAGGAATTACAGCGGGGGAAAGCGAAATGAGTGCGAGAGAATGTGTGGAAGATACAGCGTTGAGAGATTTGCGTAATTGTGAATACTATTGTCATTCCTTACGCAATAATTTTGCATCAGCCTGGATGGCATCAGGAGCCTGAATTTAAAATTAAGCAAATAGGCTAAAGCCATGAGTGAAAATGTTTAGAACTAAAATTATCTATTTTTCAGCCCGGTATTCATGATGGTGAAGAAAAAACACAAGGGCAAAGCATTGTTAATATTCCCAAGTTTAGGTAATTAGTTAGCCCCCCGCCCCAAGTAATTGGGACATTGAATTAAAATTCGCGTCATTCTCTTTAATTTACAAGTATTCTTCCCCTTTTATTTGCTCTTTTTTCGGTGCAGTACATTAGCGATAACAGCCCCTTTCTTGTGCAGACTTTGCAGACTCACTATTTTGCGTTCCCTTTGAAGACGACTATGTGGGAATCGGGTGCCCGAGAGAAACCTACTGAGGGGCGTCCAGCGAAGGCGAGCCAGCCCTTCGCACTCTCTCCTCCTGCCTTCGCGCGAATCGCGGGCGCGGCCCGGTCACCGGCACCCAGCTCTCGGCGCCCGCCGCTATCAGTAAATTGGCGGCCGCGCGTTCTTCCATATATAACGGCGGTGAGCGTCCTTAGCATTTATTACATCCGAAGCCATTAATTCCCCGCCGTATCGCCCACCTTCATCGCCGCGACCGCTCACAAAGGGAAGAATGATGGCGGCGGGGGCGGGGAGATGCGAGGGTGAAGCTGGGAGGTGCTAAGGCGGGGAGATCCGGGGGTGAGGCCGGGAGATGCGAGGAAGAGGATGGGCGGTGGGAGGGCGCTATGCGAGGGAGGGGACACGGGAGCGGTGGGTTGTAAACGGAACGGTGGGAGGAGCCTGGGAAGGGAGGGGATGTGTAGGGTGGGGGAGCGGGGTGCGAACGCGGTAGGTCCGAGGGAAGGGGGAGTTGCAAGGGCGGGGCGGGTTGGGGTTGTGAACGGGAAGGTGAAACCGGGAGGTGTAAATGGGGCGGGCCGAAGAGCAGCGAGGCGCGGTGTGAGGTCGGGGCGGGTCTCTGGAGGAAGGCGGAGCGAGCTGCGAGAGAGGACGGGGCAGGACCGGGCGGGGTGGGACTGGGCGGGCGTGAAGACGTGGCGCTGGGCGGAGGGGCGCACAACCGAGGGAGGCGGGACGCGGCATGACAGGGTGGGACGAGGCGGAACAGGGCGGGACAGGTCGGGAGTGGGTGAGACGGGGCGGGAGGGTGAATGGGATGGAACGGGGCGAGGCGGGGCGGGGCGGGCGAGACGGTGCGGGGCGCGACGGGGCGAGACGGGGCGGGGCGAGACGAGGCGGGGCGAGACGGGGCGGGGCGAGACGGGGCGGGGCAGGGCGAGACGGGGCGGGGCGGGGCGGGGCGAGACGGGGCGGGATGGAAGCGCGGGGCGGGCCGGGATGGGGCGCGACGGAGCGGGAGAGGGCGGGATGGGGCAGGACGAGGAGGATAGCACTGCATTTTTCACAACGCCGCAGGGGGCGCCGTTTATCGCAGGAGGTCGGCGAGCGTTTATGCGGTTTGATTTTTACGCCCGGCGCCCCTTTGTTGTTGCCTCGCGTTTGCAAGCTCGAGGTGCACGTGAGTTCATCGACGAAATGGCCGCTGACGGCCAGCGCGCGGGAAGATGTGAATTATCGGTCGAGGGGGCGCTTCAGAGAATGATCGCCATGCTTTGTTCCGTTTTAAAAGAGGAGCTTAGGGAGGCCGATAAGAAAATTGTGTCGTTAGGCGAAGGTTGAAAAAGTCGGAAACATTCGAATCTTTAAATGGATCTGCAATAAACAGGAAATAGAGGAAGATGGGACGTAAAATTAGTATGTATTAACTGGTTATTTTTGGATAATGGAGACAAATTACTATTCAATTGTACTACATTAATTACTAAGCAAATAAAATACCCCACAATAATCGGATTATGCTTGTCTTATAGGTTTTAATGACTTATACAGTCTATATGTTTTTGTTTTGCAAAATGAAAATAATTGGCAACGCTCATCGTACATCTACGCCAGATGAAGTACTACAAAAAGAGCTTCTACAGTCCTCTTATTAATTTCGCAACATATCTTTTGAACCCTGGGTAGTAATCATAAGGCACTACCGTGAAGAAAATCGCCAAATCTCACAGAAAAATAAACTAAAATCAAAATCACAGATACGGTGAAGTCCGGTGAAGAATGTGTGACACGTGTGAGTAAACATAAAAACGTGCAACGATGTTTCATGTAAATTCTTTCATGAATCCCACTTTTCCCAAAGTTGGTCTCTTGCACCAGGGCCTTCTTACGCCACGGGCCACTCTTTGCAGCGGAGGGAAATATAAGTTCCCCAATGCATTTTCAAGAACGTCCAGAAGCTTCATTTTAATTAATGTTCTACTATTTACCTACATGAAGTATTATCTAGACTGAATCTATCCACCAGTATTTTGTGGAGAAGACACACGATAAATCTGGCAAGATGAGCAGAGCTTTACTTCCCTTCGAAGACTGAAAACATATTTAAGGAACAGCATGAAACAAACAACTGAAAAATGTTATCTGCCGTTCATATCAACATTTACTGGCCATTGTGAACCTTGATAAGTGAGCAGCAGTTTTATTGTAGCTAATACCCGCCGAAAGACAATTTTTGGTCCAATATTATTGATATATGGTATTATGAAATTTGTAGTCCATTATGAAATTTGCCGTACGTTAACGTAATTTAGCATTAAGCATACTTCTCAGGGTATATATGGCTGGTTTTTCGTTTTCAACAAGTAATGTGAGTTCATTTTCAGAGAATATTATTGAATTTCTCCGATATAAACTTGGTCCTTTGTAATCTGCCGAGTGCACCCTGATAACTCCAAATCATCAATAAAAAATCGTGGCTTAAATGAAAATTCCGCGGGGAGAACTAAGATTTAAATTACTTCCAACACGCTGAATTCCTTGCCTCTTCCCCCGCAGCTTATATACCAGAAACACCCGTGTCAAACGGCTCCGCTACGAGTGAAATCTAACATTTAAACCGGCTTAATCAAAGCACCTTTAGCCATCGGGTTCAGCAGAAGCCAAAAAATCAGGCCCGTTTTATTTATCGCCGAAATGTTTAAATAACGCGCAGGGGCGGGCGCTGGGGGCAGCGAGAGCGACGCATCGGGCACCGATCGATGGCGCCACCGGCGAACGCCTCGCATCCACTCCCTCCCCGCCCCTCCCCTCCCCGCCCCTCCCCTGCGCCGCCGTCACAGGGATTAGCGTGCGAACGCGGCCGTCTGCGCCGGAGATTAAAAACGAGCAGTCGCGCGATTGTTTGATACGAGGTCCAATCGCGGCCGAGCCACCGCCCTGGGAGACCCGCGAAGAGCTTGCCAAACCTGACCTGAGGGAATGGTTGGTGGCGGTTACAATTCACGGTTCTATGGCGCGTTCCGTAATTAAGTTTGAAGGGTATATGATGTAACCATTTTTACATGAAAGGACTGACTTCACGCGAAAATGTCCATTTTGAGGGAATGGTTGGTGGCGGTTATGAAAGGACACTGAAAAAACCATTTTGATATGAAAGGACATTTTCTTTCCACAATTTTATTCTTGTGATTGTACTGTATTCGCGCGATTGTTTGATACGAGGTCGAACCGGGATCCAGCCACCGTGGGAGACCTGCGAAGAGCTTGCCAAACCTGACCTGAGGGGATGGTTGGAGGAGGTTACAACTCACGGTTCTATGACGTGTTCAGTAATTAAGTTTGAGGTAACAGGCTGACTTCACGCGAAAATGTCCATTTTTACATATAAGGACACTAAAAAACCTTATTTTCTTTCCACAATTTTATTCTTGTGACTGTGCTGTATTCGCGCGATTGTTTGATACGATGTCGAATTGCTGCAGAGCCACCGCGGGAGATCTGCGAAGAGCTTGCCAAATATGACCCAAGGGAAGGGTTGGGGGCGGTTACAGCTCACGGTTCTATGGCGCGTTCCGTAAATAAGTTTGAGGTATATGAAGTAACAGGCAAATCTCACACGAAATTGTCCGTTTTTTTCATGAAAGGACACTAACATACTAATTTTCTTGCCACTATTTTATTCTTAAAAAAATATTTGAAGTTCCTCGATAACCGTCATGCATAGGTGTTTACCTGGTCAAGTAATGGTTTTACACGAAATAGTACTGTGTCAGAACGTAATCTGCAAAACACCAAAGCATGCCTGTCAATGAGGGGCGAACGTCACGCACAATTTTGTACCACTCTGCATTCAATGTCAAAAGTGACTCTTCGAACCTCACTACTTACCCTGGAAGTAGTAGTACCGCCACTGCAGTGGCGAAAAAAAAAAGCCTACCGCCATTCTTACTCTCGTTACTATCAGGCATGGAATGCCGTGTCGACGTGCATACTTGAGCGATTGGGTTGTATTTTTGTGACATTTTTAGCTTAAGTTGACGAGCACTTCTTGCCTTCAATAACAAATAATACACTATTATATGAATATACAGCGTCAGATGTATCTTATGTTCTGCTCTCTTCTTCGCAAATAATCAGTTGGCTTTATTAACTGTGATATGAGAGTTGCAGTTTGTTATTATTTTTGTACAATAATAAATATTAACATACAACATTAGCATTTTTGTGAGCCTGTAATTATCCTCTTAATTCCTGTACAAGTAGATTTGTCTGATTTTGTGTCAGCTGGCTATATTCAAAAGCTAGTTGAACACAGATTTTTGAGAAAACTGGAACAGCCTAATATTTGGGATATAACATTTAATTAGCCGAAAATTATGAGCCAGTTTTCATTGCGTACTGCTGTAGTGTGTCAGCGAGCTTTCTGAAGCGGCGGCAGGGGTCGTGCTGGAGCGGTGACGCGCGGTCCTCTCCCTCCCTACTCCCCTCGCCAATCCGAGGCGAGGGCAGCTGGGCAGAGGTCGAGCGGGCCGCCACTTCAGAAGTTTGGTTTGGTATTTTCGTGTTTTCGGGCGCGACAACTGCTTTGGTCATTAGTCCCGTTAGTGTAGTGCATGTTTTTTCATAGGGAGATGTGCGGTGATATTTCCCCACTGGATGGCGAGATCCGGCGCCGACCTACCGTCGGCTAGTAGGGTTCCCCCTGACCAGGACTCTCCCACCAACGGGGCACCGCCCCAGCCGGGACAAGCTCTAAGCTCCCGACCGATCTCCCGGAATATGAGGTAGTGTAGTGCATGTTAGTGTAAGTGTGTGTGTGTGTAAGGGGGAGAGGATAGGACAAGGAAGAGGAAGGACAGATCGCGCGCGGTCCGTGACCCGTTTGGTAGGGCCTGCCGCCGTCAGGACTCGAACCTAGGACCTCCCGGTCAGAGGCGCTGCAGTGACATCAGTTGATGCACTGAGTTACCGCTCCCGGTGATGATGCGTGTCCTGTTGTGACAAACGTCACTTACAAATACGATTACGATTCACTATAAAAAGTATTCGTCCCGCTTCCGAGTGCTCACATTCCCCATGGGAAATGCAGCGAGTCGCATTCGTTGTTTTGTTGCCGATAGACGCTGATTCAATATTAATGAGTGTTAAACGAAATGTTTTATTCATACACAGCGAGCGACCTCATGAAATGTCTCGCTCTAAATCGCTCTAGTTGATGAAAATTTTAACAGTGTTGTGTGGGGAGAAATTCAAGAAAATTGGGACGATAATTTCTAACTATTGTCGCCTATCAAAGTGAAATAATATCTCCGATAAAATTATGTAAATTGTAATAAAATACACATGTACGTACTGCATTGTTACAGTAAAAACAAATGCACACAAATTGAAAATTCGTTCAGCAATTTCAAGCCAACGAAAATCGTGAATAAAAGTCTAACTGTTCTGTTAGCAAGAAGCAAAGGCGAGCTTGTGCCACGAAAAAAACTCCACAAAGGCACTAATAAGAGACAGAACATGAGTATGAAAAATTCTTTTGCAGAGTACATAACCTAGTGAGATCTAGCAGGCAACTTTCAGATTCTCCATAGAATCGAGTCTTAATTTTTTCTACAGATAATTCCGTTATAAACAATATCCACGAGAACGAGAGACGAGCTTTATAAACAGAACATGAATTACATTATCATTCCTTCGAAGAATGTGAGCGTTCTATTGGAGTCGCCTGCGCGATGGTCAACCCTGCCTTTCCGACGCGGCCATTGACAGCAATTGATCGTTCGATTAGGTCGAGGGCTGTAGCATTAGTGGCGAGGACATGTGTGGAGGCGGTGACGAAAAGCGAGGTCAAGACAGCAGTTAGGCAACAGGAGCATTGGCAACGCAGCCAGAGTCGATAGCGTGGGCGACGAGGTCAGCGACGCCAAGGGATGACGCCAGTCGGGACACGGGAATCACGAGTAGGGAGACGCGAGGTGGAAGTCGGGAGACGGGAGTCGGGAACCCGGACACGGGAGCCGTGAGGCCGGTGACGGAAGACGGGACGGAAGTCCGAGACGGGAGTGGAGTATCGGGAGATGGAAGAAGGGAAATGGGAGACGGGAGTCGGGAGACGGTGTTACAAAAATGGGAGGTGGAAGGCGAGGGACGGGAGACGAGATTGGAGAGACGAAAGTCGGAAGACGAAAGTCAGAAAGGAGAGAGTCGGCAAACGACAGTCGGGAGACGAAAGTCGAGAGATAGAAGTCGGGAATCAGGAGACGGCGTCCCGAGTCAGGAGACGGTAGTCGGAAGACGGGAATTGGGAAACAAGATTCGGGGGGTCAGGAAACGGGTGTCGGGAGACGGAATACGTGAATTTGGGGGTGGGAGATGAGAGTCAGTAGGTGGGAGGCAGGAGTCGGGTGTAGGGACTCGAAATACTTAAATCAAGAGACGGGACACGGGAATCAGGAGATGGAAGACGAGAGACAGGAGTCGGTAGTCGGCAGCCATACATGGAAGTCGGCAGTTGTGGGGCTGGAGCCAGGATCCTGATGGCGAAAGTCGGGAGTCTGGATTCGCTAGGTGAGAGACGGGAGGCGTTAGTCGGGACGAGTGACGGGAGTCGAAAGAAGGGAGACAAAAGTCGGGACGGGAGTCGAAGGACGGGAGTCGAAGGACGGGAGTCGAAGGACGGGAGTCGAAGGACGGGAGTCGAAGGACGGGAGTCGAAGGACGGGAGTCGAAGGACGGGAGTCGAAGGACGGGAGTCAAAGGACGGGAGTCGAAGGACGAGAGTCGAAGGACGCGAGTCGAGAGCCGGGAGGCGGTGCTGGCTGCGAGAGTGTGTGTTGGCGGCGCGGGACGAGGCATCGATAGAGGCATCGTAGCAGCAGGCGACCGGTAATGACGGTGGACCCGCGCCGCAGCCTAAGAGCGGCTAAATGCCTCTTGCCCACGCGCCCGCAGCTGACGGCTGGTTGTCATCAGCGTCATTCAGACTCAATTGCCACCGATGAATTATCGAGCTGGATGACCAACAAATAACCTCATGTTTCTGCAATACAAAAGGTTTTTCAGAGAGTGTCCGATTGCAAAGTCATTTTTACTTTCATTTCAAATGAATGTATTACTTAAGATTGTCATAATCACGGTGCCTTCGTACTATTTTCGACATTTCGATCTGCATTCCTTAAATTATTTTCACTTCTCTACATCACCACTTCTTTCTTTTCTTTCCATCTCTCCTCCGATGGCCTGATATGTTAATGACTCTGTTATTAATATGAAAAGGTCGTTTGGTTTTTTTTGTTTGTTTGTTGTTTTTGTTTTGTTTTTAAATTCACCTGTTCTGAACGTAAACGATCATACAGATCGTTTGGCAAATGTGTAACGTAACGTCAGAAACGTTTTTAACGTCTTTCCTAATTAAATCGTCCGTGGGGTGAAGTACGGGAAAGACTATCGAAACCAACTTACGTCGCGCGGAAGGATCATGGTTTCAAAATTCGGCAAAGAAAACGGAGAACAGATGTAGGTAAATTCTCATTTGTAAACAGAATGATACAAAATTGGAACAAATTATCTGCAGCAGTGCTGGAGACTTTCCCTCAGAATGTCAATAATTTTAAAATTAGACTAAGTAAATTTGGTTCATAGATTAATTTTGTAAAATTGTATTTGGTAACATGTTAATATTTTAATGTTGTTTGATGTCTGGTTTGTGTATTTTTAGTAATTCCTTAGAAGACGCTACCACCGGAAGTATTCTAAGTAGCAAAACAAAAAAATAAAAAATAAATGACTTAGCATCACGTGATATCTATTGACATAGTTTTCGCTGATGAGGTCCAGATTTCAGAGAAAGATTAGTGATTAGACTAAACAGTTCACTTACAAAAAACCCCTTCTAGATAGTCGTTACAAAAACAACAAAATATCGCAAGTTGGACACAGAAAAAATCCTGCACTTTCCTCACCACGAAGTTGGATTACGAAAACTAAAATATTAAAACGAAAATACACTTGTCAGCATTTTTATCGCCTTTCGACACCGTGCGCCATTGGACGTCTACTTGTTCCTCGCGGCGCAACTGCCAATGCTCTTGGCAACACTGTATTTTTATATGCTTGGTGAGACATAATTGGACAATAACAACGGGGCATGACATGCATTTCCGTTGAAATATTGAAATTGGTTCGTGTTTCAATTTAGAATTCTCAATTCTTTTATTGCGTTCCATATGCAGTAAAAACTGAAAACGTGCGAGTTGAATCGCACAAAAACCAGTATCGATATTTCTGAAATTTTCGCAGGAGGTATTGATAGAATACGAACGGGACAATGTATCTGTGAATATCACAATCTGAAATAATATTTGCTTTATGTTAGAATACATTAGTTTTCACAACATGATAATCGTGTTTTAAGATGTTCATTTCCTACTCTATTTTCGTAAACCTAATCAAGGGGCATGGACCTCGCGCGATTGTCCCTTACTCACCCTTGTCTCCTCTCGCCTTCAACACACTCTTACACCTGATTTGCACTACACGTACTACGGGGTACCAGTCTAAAGGTTGGTCCCTTTGAAAGTAATGCCTCTCTGTGGGAGATACCTGGAGAAGAAAAGCCTTCCGGCTATAATATGCACTTCGCTCACGGAACTAATGACCAAGATAGTTGGCGTGCACGAGAAAACAAAATACTCACTCCTCACTCCTCATCTCTCCTTTTACAACCCAACCTCAACACGCAACTCAATATTTTTTATGTACCAAAAGCGTTAAAAGTGTTCTAATGATCGAGCGGCGACAAAGCGCCCGAGGGCCTTTGGACCGAGATCATTAGAACCAGTTAACGACCGTAATACATACATGATTATATTTTTACCTAATTTTAATTAAGCATATTTACTAATTAACTAGTTAAGTTGACTCGGTTTGCCATTTCATATTTTTTCCCATAATACCCTTTCATATTTCACTCTCATAAAAATACTCTCATACTAGATGTAAGAGAACACGTAGCAACATTCAACTGTTTTCATATTTGTCTGGTCACTACGATCCTCTCGATCCAGGTAAGATATGCAATGAATATCGAGCTCTGTATGGAAAGCAATAACCTATCAGTAAAAAGTAAAATTGTCCTTTTGTGACACGAAGGTTGGAAATCCTAAGGACGATCTGGCCTCGCAGGCGGCGGTCTGGATCCCACGTCGGAGGCGTCGGTTGTGCGGGGGGCGGCGCGCGGCACGTGCCTTCGTCGCGTGGACGCCGCCGGTGCCTGCATAATTCAGCGCAGGTGGCGGCGGGCGAGAAGGGCGCCAGAAGGGGCGGGTCCGCGCGCCTTCATTAAAGCTCGCCGCCGCGCCCCGACCCGGCGAGGCGGCCGCCGCAGTGAAGTTGTCTGACGCTGGCGAGGGCGGCGGACTCACGGGGGGCTGAGACTGTGATCACAGCGTTGGCAGAGGTGGCGGGGGCAAGGGCGGCCGGGGCGGCTGTGGCAGCGGTAGCGACGGAGGTCACTGGCGTCAGTGAGACGGACGAAGACAGTTGACGGCGGCGAGTCGTGGACGCGAAGGCGTAGGTGGCGAAGAGGTTGGAGTTGGAGACGACTGGCGGAAGTGAGTATGGCGGAGACCGAGGTGGCGGTCTAGCTGTTAGGGGGCGAAATTCTAAATGAAAATGAAGTATTGTTTTTGCAATCAAATTTTGGACTTCAAACACCATTTCGAAATTTTTCACCACTTCGAAATTTAATCTTTTCCATTTAAAAGCAGTATTTGTCCAAAATTATTCATGATTCTTCAATAGTTTTGGAAATATTGAAGAATGGAATAAAGGAAGAAAACTAAAAAACGAAGTTCATCTTTCAATCTGGTTTGTCTTACTAAAAAGGAAGCTACACAAAATTAGTGGAATTATACAAAATACTGTTTTCTATTAAAAAAAAGTTATCAGATATTAACTTTTAAGGAAAAATTGTCACTTTAAACAATTTTCCGCAGTGATTAAATTCTGGACTGGAAGAAGGACACATTCCTCGTAATTCGTTATTGACATCCGAATGACAGCATAATCAAAATATGTAAACGTCTCTAGTGATTCCTTCCGCAAGCACCCAGGCTTCCTCTCGGTGAGAATTTCCGGCCCAGCACGGGGCTGACGTGGGGAACAGACGGGGCGGTGCCTGCGCCGCCACACTCCGTGCGGCTTGCACCGCTCCGCCCAGTGGGGCGCGTTCTTCAAACAATCCCCGGCTGTCCGGCGCCGCCGCCACCGCCGCCGCCGCCGCCACCGCCGCCACCGCCGCCACCGCCGCCGCCGGCACCGCCACCGCTGCCACCGCCGCCGCCGCCGCCGCCGCCGCGCGCCCGCCCCGCACCCTTCCCAGGCCCCGCCCACCCCGAGGCGGAGGCGCCGCGCCACAGCCTCAGCCCTTACACGGCATCCGGGTCTCCTCCGCGCGGCGCCGCGCCCTTTAAAAGAGCGCCAAATTGTTTTAACACGAGTTCCAACAACGATTACTGCGCGACTTTCTACGTTTGGTTGCTTTTACAGTGACCTGGGGTTGCCTCTAGTTCCCTCGTTCAAGCCCACCGAATTAAAGTCTTCTGCAATACGTCCAGGAATAAAATATCTGATGTCACTGTAGCTCGTCTGACCGGGAGGTCCTAGGTTCGAGTCCTGACGGCGGCAGGATTTTCGACACTAGCTTTTCAGGTAGGTCGAATTCAGTCGCTGTCTGGAGGAGAATTCTAGCGGCCGGCTGCTCTGATCGGTAGTTTTCCGCGGTTTCTCCGATCAACACCAGGCAAATGCCGGAGCAGTACCCTACCAAACGCGTCACGGACCGCGCGCGATCTGTCCTTCCTCTTCCTTGTCCTATCCTCTCCCCTTACACACACACTTACACTAACACGCACTACACTACCACATATTCCGGGAGACCGGTCGTGAGTTTAGAGCCTGTCCCGGCTGGGGCGGTGCCCCGCTGGTGGGAGAGTCCTGGTCAGGGGGAACCCCACTAGCCGACGGTAGGTCGGCGCCGGATCTCGCCATCCAGTGGGGGAAGGTCACCGCCATCTCCCGAGAAAACATACACTACACTAACGGGACTAATGACCAAAGCAGTTGACGCGCCCGGAAACACGAAAAAATCAATCAATTAATAAAATATCTGGGATATAAGAGGTATCAACCACAATAGTAGGCTATATAAATTTACTTTGCAGAAAATTCAGCCATACACGTGTTTCGGGAAAATGTTCTCATCATCAGTGGCTCCAAGTAACATGGATTCAGCACATTAATTAAGCATGGTGAACTGTCCTAGCATGGCGCTATTTTGTGCTATGTATGATGTACGAAGGCAGGCATCGAATGCAGTCTGTACTGTTATACATAATTTACTGAACAATTCCCCTACATCCACTCAGCCGTGTAGACAAATTGGCTTATTTCATAACCCGAAATTCATATCAGGCAAACGTAATACTTTAAAACCCAAGACCCATAAAATATTCTCTACATGCAAATTCTGTTGAGATGTCTGGATTTATGAAAATTGTACTATATGCTAATATTACTGTAAAAATGTTAGAAAAGAAAACAAAATTGCAAAATGAAAAATTCTGCATTGCTCTGTAGTATTTCTAAATTATATTATTAAAACATTTCTACATTTTCTAATTACTTGAAATTCATCTACATAAGAAATATCAGCCAAAGAAATCTGAATTTCTCTCTTCTACGAATCGTGATTTTGTGCAGCTTTCCACAAGTATATTTTTACACAAATTCTGTTGTTCCTAGGGCGTTTTTCTTTACCCGCCAAGTCCCCTCAAACACATTCAGAGCGCCATTTGTCCCCACGTCTCGGATGCCAACCGAAACCAACGATCTCGAACCACCTCTCCCCACCGCCACCATTGAAAGCGACCTCGTCCCCGCCTCTGCCACTCCCCCCTCGCAGCGCATGGTGTCTTTGTAGGGCCGTCGCCGCCGCTGTCACGGAGTGTCGGCTGGCTGCACCGGGGCGGGGGCGACGATCTTTGTCATCCTCCGCCCCTCCCCTCGATGACGTCTCCGCGCCGGTGGCCCCGCCGCCACGCCGCCTCCGCCCCCGCCGTTGCCGTCCGCCAGGCGATATTTATCTCCGGCGCCCGCCGTCCACACCGCCGTCATCAGTCCAGCGGACGATTATTTGGATAGGAACTACAGCAGTTGAACGTTTCGCGAAGTGTATTCTTCCACTTGCCACAAGAGCGGGACGCCAACGTATTCTCGGTTATGCCCAGCAGTCGATTGTTTTGATACATGCTAAAGCATATTAAGCATTCCCAAAGCCATCGCTTCGTCAACTGTATTTTTCCCCAGCTAGATGAACTGGAGCGCCAACTTGTATTCCTGGCTTATGCCAATGTATTTTTCCGTTGATCTCAAGCGCCAACTGGGATGCCTCCGAAAAGTCAGTTCGGCAAATGCAGCTGGAGTTTAGGGATGGTTTTCATGAGAGATTTAGTTGTTCCTATATGGTCACTGAATTATAACTGGATACCAAGGTGTTACAACTCTGGGGTCATCACCAAGTCAAGAACAAATCGCCACTTCAAGTAGGAAGTTCAGACTCCCCCACAACACGTCGTCAAAAGGTTTCCCACCTTATTTTCCGTTCCAAATTAAACACAAGAGTTTCTCAATTCGTTAAAGTATTATTATAAAACGGATCTTAAAAAATCTCCTTAAATGTACACAAGAAAACAAACGACTGGACCGGAAGTTTCCAAATCACAGTCTAGCGAATTAAAAACTGTTACCAATTCATAGATCACAGAATATGCATAATATTGCATCTATACATAACATGCATTACATAACTTTCGCTATTGTGTCAAACAAATTTACAAATTTATTTTTACAATTTTCCAAATATTAATTTTGGATATTTTGGCGTGATAAGGAAAGGTGAATGTCAGAGAATACAACTTATTATAATAGAATGTTCAACCACAAGAATCCTTACACTGCACTGCGTTTCCTTCATTTTATGTCGGGTCAATACTCATGTGATTATTTTTTCTGCCCCAACCTTTTGACTGTTGCCGTAGTTTCTGCGTTAGCCTCTTTTCATTCTACGTCAGTACTCTCGAAAACCCAACGCCTGCAATATTGCACCTTTCTCGGGTTGGAATTTGCCAAGATATGGCCTATGTAGATTTCTTGACTAAATACCAAAACCTACTGCAGCTTCTCTGCTCTACGCAACCATCTACACTGCCGGGAGAAAGTCAGCTTCGTCCTAGTGTCCCTCAACCTTCTTCGGAGAGTACTCTCCGCAAACCCTCTCCTCTCGGAGGCCTCTCTGGCCGCCCGTGCCCGGCCACTCGTTCCGACGCCCCGCCCCTCCCCCGCCCCGCCCCCGCCCCGCCCCGCCCTCGTGGCAGCTGCCAAGAAACTTACCATCTCAAAGGGCGAAGGGCGGGCGCCGGCGATGGCGACAGATACGGCGAGCCCGCTGTCTGGAGCGACGATAAGGACAGCGGCGCCGGGGAAGGGGCGGGGCGGGGCGGGGCGGGGCGGGCTTTGGCGGCGCCGGGCGGGGCGGCGGGGCACAGGCAAACACGAGGGCGCAATGCCTTCAGTGCCCCAGACCGCAGCTTCGTAGGCGCCCCTGCGTCAAGTGCGAAGCACAAGGGATACACCCTCCTCGAGTAGCTTGCGCGATATAACGGGAGTCGTAAAGTTCAGCAAGAACGTCGGATGTCACAGGAGCTGGATAGCTTTACAAGAATATATCGAGTCTTGGTTGCTTACCATTTCCTTTTCTGGTTAACAGCGTCCCATGTTTGGAATTTCCTAAAAAGTGGATGAAAATATCTAGTAGGATAAGAAATGATATAAAACAAAAAATCGCCTTCCTCGTGAGAAATATTTTCATAGGACAGTAAATATTTTCTGTAAAAGGAACACGATATCGCATATATACGCGATATTCAAAAGCGATAAGTGCGACCGCATATAAATTCGATACAAACGGATATTATCTCACATGAAAATATTCTTGTTCAGATTTTTTTAAGCTTCCAGAGTTTGACTAATGAAATCAATGTAACGAGAATGCAATGTGAAAAGTATCATGAAATCTTTGATTGTCAATTTAAAAATGTGTTTGATTCTTAGAAAATTTACTACAAAATCCCTGTACACAAATACAATGTTTCCTAAGATGATCAATTCTGTCGATTCGACATGAAACGATTCTAGCCCACCAATTTGATTTGAACAGAACCAGTAATATCTATATTTTTGTTTATAGTATTCTTACAATTATAAAGATAGGTGTAAACAAATGTGTTTAGGTAGAATAGATATTCCATCGTCGAGAACAGTGTGAACCTAGCAGCAGTAAAATGGAATTACCAAAGTAGGATTTTATATCTCCGTATTCATCAGATTATATATTTTCACACGTTTCGACAAATCTACAATAAAATGTTTTAAACTTGCGCGTAGTTCGATCTCGTAAATAAAACACCCAACGTCAATTCGAATGCATGAACCCACAGCACACGCTTTCTTGCCCAACTGGTTCTTATTCTTCGGTCGCCAAGCAAGGCAAAGCATTGTGCGTTTGGAACAGTCGAGTTGCCACAGAGTTCGATAGCGCGGCTGGAGTCGCCAGCGGTAGCAAACACGCGCCCTTTCCCGCCCCGCCACGCCCCGGCCCGCCCCCGCCACGCCGCGCCGCGCCGCGTAACCGCAGTCAGCTGTTGGCGCTCGTACGTCTCCTTTAATTGCCGCAAGCCGCGCTGGCGCCGTTACTCAGCGACAGCTCCGCGCGTTTTCATTTTATATAGGTAGCGTATTGTTTTTTTGTTTTGTTTTTTTATTTTATAACCGGGAGCGGTAGCTCAGTGCATCAACTGATGTCACTGCACCGCCTCAGACCGGGAGGTTCTAGATTCGAGTCCTGACGGCGATAGGATTTTCGACACTAGCTTTTCAGCTAGGTCGAATTCAGTCGCTGTCTGGAGGAGAATTCTAGCGGCCGGTTGCTCTGATCGGTAGTCTGATGGGTGGTTTCTCCGATCAGTCCCAGGCGAATGTCGGAGCAGTACCCTACCAAACGGGCCACGGACCGCGCGCGATCTATCCTTCCTCTTCCTTGTCCTATCCTCTCCCCTTACATACACACTTATACTAACATGTACTAAACTACCACATATTCCGGGAGACCAGTCGGGAACTTAGAGCTTGTCCCGGCTGGGGCGGTGCCCCGCTGGTGGGAGAGTCCTGGTAAGGGGGAAACCCCACCAGCCGACGGTAGGTCGGCGCCGGATCTCGCCATCCAGCGGGGGTAGATCACCGCCATCTCCCGAGAAAAAACATGCACTACACTAACGGGACTAATGACCAAAGCAGTTGACGTGCACGTAAACACGAAAAAATAAATCAATCATTTTATATTTTTAGTGTTATTGAGAGATTGCCGTCTATCCATTCAAGTAGAACTGACAATGCGATGAGGGGATCAGTCCAACGCTTGGGCATGAGGATGGAAGTGGGAGGCGCTCCCCGTGTCCCGTTGTTTGAGCTATTGCGGCTCATCCGCCTGGAATTAATCAGAGGAAGTCACGAAAACCACAGAGCGGAGATGCGACCTCTCCTTCCCATCCATGCCGTGACTGAGTCGTAAGTTCGTGCGTCGAAATTCCACCGAAATTGCCACCGAATCAAACCTGGGAATCACTGCTCTACGAAGCTTCAGATGTGTACTCATATCGACATCCGAAACTGCACCCGATTTAATTAATTTACTTTGTTTATTACTTCAAGGTATACTTTATTCTCTGGTTGGAAGGTATTTAAATTTGTGTTATTTTTGTTGCAAGGTGATGAAGCAATGTTCCTTGAGAAGAGGAGGGGAAACGGTTCGATATACGGTAGATTTAATGTAAACGATTACACTGGACTCTATTACTTGTCTTTACAATTCCTCTGGCAACTAAGCTACACATGCAGCATGCATTTGAAAGCATGTAGAGTGACATGTAACGGAGCATGCTGTGAAATAAATATTATTTAAAAAAAAATACCACTGGTAGTGCCATCTATTCCAGACATCTATCGTAACATATCGTGATTCTATCCCTGCACTTTTTACAATATTTTCCAAATTCTCCGACACTGATAGTTACTTGAACCACAATCCCGCCCACACCCTCGTCAAAATCGATTTCGGCCACGTTCATTACCATCCTCGGTCCTCCCCAGAGTACTGCCCTCCTCCGCCAAACCTCCGCCCGATCCCTCCCCCCCCCCGCCCTCTCCTTGGCCCTTCGGAACTCGCCCCGCCGCCCCACCCTGCCCCGTCCGCGTTTTATTGCGTCCGCGATTGAATATTCAGATGGCGTGCGGCGCGGCGCCCGGCATTACGTCTACAAGATACATTCGACCCCGGTGGGAAAGCGGAGGGGGTTAAACAGGTGCAGCCGCCCCCGCAACCAGAAGCCCGGATTCAATTTCGGAAAGACAGCTACCCGCTCGCCACCTCCGCCACCAGCTTCGTCCTAGCATGCGCCCTGCCCCCTAACCGCTCTTCCCTCCCATTCGCCTCCACTCTCAGTCTTTGCCCCCTCTCTGATACGACTCCCCTTCCATACCCGCCCCAGATGCTACCTCCATCGTCTCTCCCCCTCCGTTCACTCTCACCCCTCCCGCTTCCTCCCTCTTCACCAATTCTACCTCTCACTTCTTCTTCTCCTCCCTCCTACGTCCCCAAACCCACCTCCAGCAACATTCTCGCACCTCCGTCCCTCCCACGATCCACTCCTACTCTCACCCTTTCCTCACTCTCTGCTCGCCCACCTGCCTCCTCTCTCCCCTCCATCACAGTCTCACACGCGTTCCCTCTCTCGAGCCCTACGTCCTCTCCCACATTCATCCTTGCCTTCCCTCCCGGCCGTCACCTCTGCCCCTTCTTAACCGCTCCGCCGCCACACCCTCCTCCCTCCCTGCTACATCTCTCCACCTCCATCTCAGTTCGACCGTTTCTCCTCCCTTCCATCTTCATGTTCCTGTTATCCCCGCTCCCGCCTCCTCTTACGTTCCCACTTCCATTACCGTACCCACTCTCATACCCACACTTCCTCCCTCCTCAGTCTGTCTAACCCCCCCCCCCTTGGCGGATGACGACCACGCTCCCGACACCACACACACATTTTCCACCACGTTACACGGGCAACTCTCCGTCAGCCTGTCCAGAAAGCCCGCGCGTCGCGTGATAGGTGGTTTGTTGTGGTGCGAGCCGGGAGGCCTTATTGAACTGCTTTGTGGATGAAACGGAATAGTACACTGATCGCAGGACGTCAAGCAGTGAAGTCGACGGTCGCTTAGGAAAGACGATGTCGAATGACGGACTGTGTGGGGATATGAGAAACAACAGTCGTTTCTCAGAACGTTTGGAGAAATTATAGGCTTGAAATATAATATAGAAAATTTAACACCAAATTCTCAAAATGAGAAAATCTTTGAGAATCCTCTGTATTCTGAGGTTTTAAGACAATCGATTCAGGGTGTCTGAACATGTGAGGGAAGAAACAACAAGAATAACAATAATAGCAATAAGAATAAGAATAATAAAAGTAATAATAATATAAAATTGCTGTACTTTGTTGGGAAAAGTCAACATCTTGCGCAAAGTATTATAGAGGCACCAAAAGTGTCTAAATCTGCTCCTTAGGAAGCTGGTTGCGATCCGGAGTAGATCTTATAACCAATAGACTTATAATATCGTATCATAAGTCACGAATTAGAGAAATAGTAGTAGTAATAATATTTTATAATAATAATAATAATAATAATAATAATAATAATAATAAATAAGTATAGATTTGCAAAGAAGCATTAAATTGTTAGTAGCACTTCATATTTTAAAATACGTACACCAGCCTGCGATAAAGATGTAGGTTCCCACAACTTCAGGAGTTTGAAAAATTTTCAAAATCTAGATTATCTCAGCACATGGTCCAAACATGATAATCCCTAGCCTACAAAGAAACAAAGCGGCCAAGGAGCCTCCGTCCGCAGCAGGCGTGGCCGCGCGGCCGAGACCCAGAGCGCGGAGCGACCGCCCGATCGTCGAACCCCGCCCATCGCCCGGCGCGTCCGCAGACCGGTCCTAGGCCGCGCGCCTAGTAAGGCCGCGCGCCGCCAGCAGGAAACGCGAAACCCGGCCGCGACGCCCCGACCCCGCGCGCGCGACGCCGGAGGTCAACGCCCCCGCCCCGCCCCGCCCCACCGTTCCCCGCCCCGCCGTTCCCCTCCCCACCGTGCCCCGCCCCACCGTGTCCCGTCCCGCCGTGCCCCGCCCCGTCGTTCCCCGCCCCGTCGTGCCCCGCCCCGTCGTGCCCCGCCCCGTCGTGCCCCGCCCCGTCGTGCCCCGCCCCGTCGTGCCCCGCCCCGTCGTGCCCCGCCCAGCCCCGCCCCGCCCAGCCCCGCCCAGCCCCGCCCAGCCCAGCCTCGCCCAGCTCCGCCCAGCCTGGCCCCTCCCCGCCCCGCACAACATTAGCCTTCAATTCGATGCCTAAAAGATTGTCGTGGGACAATTGATAGAACCCTGAAACATTAAACAACAAAACAAAGCAGACCTAAGTTCTATAAGATGATGGCAGTACAAGTAGTGTTATATGGAAGCGAGACCTGGACTATCCCAAAAAGAGAAATAGAGTGAGAGCCACAGAAATGAGATTTCATAGTGGTGGAAAAGAGTGCACTCTAGATGATAAAATTGGGAGTGAAGAAATACGTAAAGAGTTACAGATATTTAGTCTTGTGAAGAAGATCTGTGACACTAAAAAGAACGGGTGTAGTCATCTGAAGCGAAAAAGCAGCCGAATTCCTCGTCTAGGAATGGACTTCAAATCAGCCGTCCGAACGAATATTGGGCGTCCCAGAAGAAGATGGTTTCCGGAAAAGGCAGTCCTGCCTTATCCATGAAGAAGAAGAAGAAGACGAAGAAGAAAAGAGAAGAAAAGAGGAGAAAAGAGGAGAAAAGAGGACAAAAGAGAAGAAAAGAGGAGAAAAGAGAAAAGAGGAGAAAAGAGGAAAAAAGAGAAGAGAAAAGAGGAGAAAAGAGGAAAAAAGAGAAAAGAGGAGAAAAGAGAAAAGAGGAGAAAAGAGAAGAAAGAAGAAGAAGAAGAGAGAAGAGAAGAGGAGAAAAGAGGAGAAAAGAGGAGAAAAGAGGAGAAAAGAGGAGAAAAGAGGAGAAAAGAGGAGAAAAGAGGAGAAAAGAGAAAAGAGGAGAAAAGAGAAAAGAGGAGAAAAGAGAAGAAAGAAGAAGAAGAAAAGAGAAGAAAAGAGGAGAAAAGAGAAGAAAAGAGGAGAAAAGAGAAAAGAGGAGAAAAGAGGAGAAAAGAGAAGAAAGAAGAAGAAGAAAAGAGAAGAAAAGAGAAGAAAAGAGAAGAAAAGAGAAGAAAAGAGAAGAAAAGAGAAGAAAAGAGAAGAAAAGAGAAGAAAAGAGAAGAAAAGAGAAGAAAAGAGGAGAAAAGAGGAGAAAAGAGGAAAAAAGAGGAGAAAAGAGGAGAAAAGAGGAGAAAAGAGGAGAAAAGAGGAGAAAAGAGAAAAGAGGAGAAAAGAGGAAAAAAGAGGAGAAAAGAGGAGAAAAGAGGACAAAAGAGAAGAAAAGAGGAGAAAAGAGAAAAGAGGAGAAAAGAGGAAAAAAGAGAAGAGAAAAGAGGAGAAAAGAGGAAAAAAGAGAAAAGAGGAGAAAAGAGAAAAGAGGAGAAAAGAGAAGAAAGAAGAAGAAGAAGAGAGAAGAGAAGAGGAGAAAAGAGGAGAAAAGAGGAGAAAAGAGGAGAAAAGAGGAGAAAAGAGGAGAAAAGAGGAGAAAAGAGGAGAAAAGAGAAAAGAGGAGAAAAGAGAAAAGAGGAGAAAAGAGAAGAAAGAAGAAGAAGAAAAGAGAAGAAAAGAGGAGAAAAGAGAAGAAAAGAGGAGAAAAGAGAAAAGAGGAGAAAAGAGGAGAAAAGAGAAGAAAGAAGAAGAAGAAAAGAGAAGAAAAGAGGAGAAAAGAGGAGAAAAGAGAAGAAAGAAGAAGAAGAAGAGAGAAGAGAAGAGGAGAAAAGAGGAGAAAAGAGGAGAAAAGAGGAAAAAAGAGGAGAAAAGAGGAGAAAAGAGGAGAAAAGAGGAGAAAAGAGGAGAAAAGAGAAAAGAGGAGAAAAGAGGAGAAAAGAGGAGAAAAGAGAAGAAAAGAGAAGAAAGAAGAAGAAGGAGGAGAAGAAGAAGAAGAAGAAGAAGAAGAAGAAGAAGAAGAAGAAGAAGAAGAAGAAGATTGTCGAGACTCAGGCGGTGGTGCGTACAACGCTTCCTGCCCTTGGGCTAGCCACCTGACCAACCCTAAATATTCTTTAATGCCAGTCCGCACGTTAAAAGGTTCTCCGAACTCAAATCTCGGGCAGGAAAAAACATTCTTGTAAATATTTTAAACTAATTTTGACCACACAGCAATTCACATTTCTTTATGCAATATTTAGTAAATACTAACAACACGTATATGTTCAGCATATCCATAAACATTTAATTTTCACTCTTGACGAATACGAAATTCTAGAATTACATGTCAAAATACGTAACCGAAATAACAGTTTAATAACTTAAATTGATATGGAAACATGTTCACATTGCATATGAATTTATTGTGCTTTTTTTGTGTAACGATGAACTTATCTGTATATACGGAAAGTTTAATGACCGGTGAAAAGTTGGAAATAAATTTACTGTCTCTCATACAAAAATGCAGTATGAAAGAAAAGTAAACTGGTAATGCAGTGTCTCGGAAAATAACTCCATTGAAAACACTCACAATTCTACTCTTTTATGAGTTCGAGAAAGTGTAGTGGCTGAGCAGAAGTATAAAAACGAAGTCATTAAAAGATTAGAACAATAAAAAGTCAACCACAGCACTTAAGAATACATCCCTCTTCGAAGACGCAAGTAGAGGTTTCATGTCAGCAACCACCATCGCATACACCACTTAAAATTGCACCGGTCTTCAATACACATCGCGTCGTGTTACGGCAAATTTAAACTTGTTTTTTTCTGATTTTTAACTTAATGGTACGCGTAACCGTAGAATTTTTTTGCAACAACACAGAGTTGGTTTAGTTGTGTAAGAATACGCATCCGTACCCATTTTTTCACGTAAAGTACTTTCGCGATTAAAAATTTTCCACATTAGATAGTATGTTTGGATTTCCAAAAATAGTGTACAACATTAATGATAGTATTTCTTGTAATTCATTAAACAAGTTTTCAGTGCGACGAAAATATCAGTACTTAAATCCGAATATTCTTTTGCTACTTTTCTTTAAAAAAAAAGATATTTCTAAAATAGAAGAATTCTTCTCCAGACGATAATGTAATCAACGTAAGAGCTAGATTAAAAATCTCTACCGAAATTACTTTAAAAACATTTCACATCAACAGAGATATGAAAATGTCTCAACCCACAGAAGTTCATGTGTTTGCTGTGTAATCTAAGGCTGGCCGATCTTTTACTACTGCTCCACAACTCCTTCAACGGCTCAATGTGCTAGACGCTTTCATATGCGAGCGCAGATGTGCAGTTCAACTTATGCTCCTTTTTTACCTTCTTACGTTCTTGGTTGGGGTTGGAATATAAAGATACTGGTAGGATTGGTTCACTTTAGGGGAAAGAAGCGATAACTGAACGCTGTTGAAAGTACACCCGTTCATTGGAGAACCAAACGTTTCAAGGAGGCATTTCTTGGCTGAGAGGGCTGTTGTGTACCTCACGCATGTTGATACAGCTGTCCGAGAATCGTTAGGTGAAAACGAATGAGTTGATGGAGGTGACGAGAGAGAGTGAACCCAGATGGAGGATGGACGCTCCTTGAATTTGAAATCGATATTTTAATTGAGGGTGGGGCGGTACTTTACATGAAGCCTCTGGAACATTTTCAAAAAAATGGGTCCTTCGTTTTCTATTAAATTTTGCTGTTGGATAGTGTAAAGGACGTTTAAGAGAATGGTGAGGGTCTCATGTTCGTTGAAAACTCTATTTTTCGAAAATTGCAAAAATTCAATTTTTTTCTGCGTCTTCCTACAGCTACAATTATGAAGAGAGCCGGCCCGGTGGCCGAGATCGCTAAGGCAGTAGTGCCGTAGTGATCTCGGACCGAAGGGTCGCGGGTTCGAGTCCCGCCTCGGGCATGGTTGTATTTGTGTTCGTTCTTTCACCCCTTATCATCAATCACCATATCGTTTCATTCACATAGTTACCATACCGTTAACAGCAATAGTGGTCGCTAATGACCTTAGATGTTGATGCGACCTTAAATAACCAAAAAAAAAATTATGAAGAGAGAGATTTTTCCCTTATTCAAATATGTTCCTTAAAGATAGATTTTGAAATAGGTTCATGTACAATTTTTCGAAAATTTGAGTAATTTTCGCGGAACTTTGCGTGAAAGTACGGGCGAAAAAGTGCGTGCTGCTAATTCTCTAATCTTAACTGTCGGACGCACTAATTGCCCTTTCGGCCCAAGTGCAGTTGTCCTCCTCCGGGCGAAACGTTTCCACTTTCTCTCATTTCTTTGGGCCATCAAGAGGTCGATGTAGCGCTCGCGGACACTATCGCTTTTCCGGTTCCAACTTCCTATCACTCGTTCTCCGCCATCACCGAGGCCTTTGATCTCCCTGCAACACCGTCCCTATCTTGAACGGGGTTTTGACGATTTCATTGACACGATTCCCAAGAACTCTCCTTTTATTGTTCTCGCTTCTTTCATCTTTTTCTATTCTTCTTTCTTTCTCTCCCTCCTTCATTATTGCTTCCTCATGCATTACTGTCGTCAGAACATCCGAAAAATTGGTTTACGGCAAAACGTCTGTCCGTGCGTGTGTCTGTGCACAAAGTTAGTGGCTAAGCCATGATTTTGGGGTAGAGTTCATAACAAGCGACGAGAACAATTTCAGTTTTTCTCAAAAACGTCTCCAAAATTTGAATTATTTGTTTTGAATCGAATTAAACAAAGTTTGCTTGTAAAAAAGATACGTCCGATTTTCCTTGAAATATCTGAATTTTAGGCAATTGCAATATTTTTTTAAGTCGATATTTTTTTATAAGTGAAATATAGAAGATAAATTTTTCTTCTGAATGAAATTTGATTTTCAAAATTAGATCTTGAAATAAGCTTGGAAATCAATTTGTAAATAACTATAAATATTTTCCGCGTAAGTTTGCATTGAAAAAATAAAGACAATTTTAAAAATAGGATCTTGTCAATAATGGTTCCAACTTTATACTAATATTAATATTAATTATAAAAGTAATAATAATAATTCTTTATTGCGTAATTTCCTCTCGAAGAAATCATACAGGTACACAAAAGAAAAGTAGTAGTTATGAGAAATCAATTTCACACACAACATAAAGAAGAGATATCTGAGAAAATGGCAACGGCGAGTCTCAGTGTAATTACTGAATTTCACTGTCCGACAAACACTACAAAACTTCATTTAAACAAGAAATACGTAAATACAATAACTGTAAGTTACAAACATAAAAATATAAAAAATGAAAAATTGCCATTTTGTCTTTGATCTTTTGGTAAAGATGCGATAAATGTACTGAAAAGAATTAGATCAACGCCATTGATGTATTCTTTGATTTCTCAAAAAATACAAAAATGTAATTTTTCATATCTATCTTATGTCGTTAATATTTACATTACGGACATTATTATACATTATTCCATTTGCAAGCACAAATGCTTTAAATGATTTCTTAGGAAGTTTTTCGAAAACTCAATTTTTTTCTATGAACGTGAGCTAGAATAAAATGCATTTGCAGAAACCTCAAACATTTTCTCAAGAACAGCTTCAAATCCTACAGAAACTTCTCTTACTCTTCTCTAGCATTCTTAAAGGTACTACATTTTATTCTCCTATTAGGAGACTCAAAAATTGAGAGAATGTGAAAAACTATATCTCAGGCGCCGGTAGGTAGAATCTGGGAAGAGAGTGGGACAATACCGAAAAGCTAACCAATACAAAGGAGATTAGAATACACAGTACACAAGAATATACAAGTTTTTACTATTTATTTTGTCTGTTTGGTATTGCCGCATTTCAAGTGCATTTACACATACATGAAGATGGCGTTTACGTTTCTCCATTTCTAATCATTTTTACCATGTAGCTACTTCGGTATAACCTTAGTTCAAGGTAATTTCAGCTTCGCTATATTTTTTGCTCAATTTCTTTGCTGCGTTTACGGCAATTTTATAGTATGTCATACTACTTACTACTATACATTATTTCTTACCTCTACCACCTGACCGCCGTCTAAACCAGTGGATGTCCACATTTTATAATCCACACAATACAGAAAATTTGAAACTTGCGATACACCGACCCGCCCAGCTCTCATGATTTATTCTGCCAGTGAAAAGTATTGTTGTTTCATGTGTATTTGAAAGATTGTTAGAAATTAAAATAAGACAGTGTGAGATTTAGCTGGAATGTAACGTATGGAGTACACCCTACTCATATCTTGTAATCATCATCCAATCTCCTTCCCTAATCATCGTTATAACACCTTTTCGCGAGCGCAAAGCCGGATTTTCCTTACAACCGACCAATAGCTTGACGATTGTGCATTTTGACCATCGCACCACCACATCCCATGGTTAGCATTATCACTGCGGCGTTTATTATTTCCGTTTGCCTGCTCGCCAAAGCCTCCTGCGGCGCCGGGCCCGCCCCCTCCGCGGCGGCTGTCCTTTGTTATTCAGGCCGGCGCTCTCTACAAAATGGCCTAAACAAAAACAACGACCACCTCCTCCGCCTCTCTCTTTCTCTCCACCCCCTTCCAAGTTTCCGAACGAAAGTTGCGGTGAATTGAGTGCATTCCCTCCGCCGCCATCTCCCCCGCCCCCACCGCCGTTTCCTCCGCCAATATCGTCTTTTGCCGAGGCAAAAGTTTGTTCTGCACTTGTTTCCTCCCACTTCCCACCCTGCCCCCATTTCCCTCCCACCGCTGGCCCAGGCGTGAGGATGCGACTGAGGCGTCGGTCACCTTGTGGATCCCACAGCCCACCCACGGCTCACCCCGTTGCGCCTGGATTCGCCCCTGACTCTCCGCTCACCCGCTGGCCGCCACGGAAAGCTCGTCAACACCATCGTGCGAAAAATACTCTGATAAATGTGATTTTTTCTACCCCCATTGTATAATTCTCTCATCTGTTGGCTGTAACCAGTTGCATAATGATAATACTTATTTCGATACAGATTTCATTATGATACAGGTTCTTGACCAATCACAGAGAAGTTTACAAAACAAATATTGACACTTAATTGAGCATTGAGAATCGTTCTAGTAAATATTTCGTTCGATTGTGTGCAATAAAATTACATATGATATTATATTAGGCTTGGCAGTTTTCATTTATTTTATCATAGGTAATTTATTCGTGGAATATTATTTAAAATTAATTGGATCGTAATTTCACTTTGATTCTATTTGACTAGCGCAGTACTCCCTCGCAGGCGGACTGTCATCTGCGGCAGCTTGCGAGGGTAGGGTTAGGTGGCCTTGGCTGAATCCTACATGTCAAATGCCACGAAACGATTCAATGTAAAAATTTAACTTCAAAAGTCGTAGAAAAAGTACCGTATGAACCGCGATGTAATGGTATGAATACACTTATATGGAGTTTACAATATCGCTCGTACCTCGCTCGTATCGTAATATCACACTTGTGTAGTATTACCATCATTACATCATCGTTTCATAATGTACTATTATTGCCTCGGCCTATGTTCCCTTGATGCTTGCTTACAGTATTTTCAATTTCTCAATTTTCATTGCCAATATTGCGATACATATAACAGCACTGTCACTTGATTACTGGTGTTGCGAACGATTCCTGTCGACGTATGAGAAAACACGTATACGTGACGTTGATATTTCCTTTAGAACGTAAATGTTTTATAGAGTAAACCCTCATTAAGGCAAATTCCAAGAGACCGAAAAAATCGTAGTTCCTGTTATAAAACTCCGTGTTATCCGAGTATTATAAATGTCCGTATTACCGTAATCCTTCGCCGAGACCAAAGTTTTGTTCGTGTTACGGTGAAATTCGTGTTAAGCGAGTTCGTGCTATCGACGATTCACTGAAACTGAATGTTCATTATAAGAAATTTTTGAGCTGTGAACTGTTTCCTCTTCAGGGGCTTCCCCTCGATAATAAATAATTTTATTTCGCCGAACAGACCACACAGTCAGAAACAATATGCCGTGGACACAATCACAATATTATGATCTGAACTCATCAGCATCCCTTCCTCGGAATTCTGTCGCTTTACTTTTCCACTCTCAACAACGCGAACAGACTGGAGCGCCAAAGGAACGCGACCCCTGTGACCGCATTTATTTCTTTGTAAGCAACGCTCATAAAACCGAGAAACGCTCTCCTCTTCGGAGAAGCTCCCGCACCGAACACAAGCGGAGGCGTCGCTGAACTTTTTCTCTCCTTTGGCGACGCGCGAGAGGGAGAACAATCGAAAAATCTGACTGTCGCTTCGCCCCCTCCCCACCTCTCCGCCAGCACGCGTCACGACCGCCGCGGACACGCGACCGGGTTAATTCGAGAAGGGAAGAACGCAGGAACGCCCCCTCAAAGAAGCATCATCGTCTGCCTTTGGAGGCGCAGATGCTGTGTACAGATTGACTCGGAATTTGTGAACTTCATGCGGAGATGAAAAAAAAGAACCTAAAAAGTTCACAAGCATTGAATTCATGGCACCGTTAGAACTTTTCTTTTTGTCAAAACAATATGTCTGAGTTGAAAAGAAGAAGTGTTATTTTTGGTTGTTGTGTTGAATATTCCTGTGAATCAAGAAAGGGTGTATGTGTATGTTGTGTGTGGGAGTTGTAGGGTGTCGTATGTGGGCAAGGGCAAGTGCATGTAATGTCAGTTGAAATACATGAATACTAAAACGTCTTGTTTCTCTGTAAGTCATGCTCTATAGACGTTTGTGAATGAATCTTTCTCTTTTTTGCTTGAAAGACATGACACATCTGTTTCTTGCATGACAGAATTATCCGCATATGTGTTACCACGTCACAAATTTGTACGCTGACAATTAAATGTAAAAGCAATTAAATGTACGCTTATGTAGAGTCTTTTGTTCAGCTTAAGGGCGATATTCCTAACTGCGTCAATCAACAGCGTATTTTGTCCCAAACGACTTCGTCCAGCGACTTCGCCTGCGCAGACAAAAATTACTTAGGAACTACCGACGTTTAAGCACTTGAAACCCTGTAGTTTATTAAAGAATTTCATAGACAGTTACACAAGTGTAGTATAACGCATTCAAGAAAATTTTCATGTATTAATTTAATAAACTTAACCACCTCTTGTATTTGGATAAAATTTTATTACATTTAACAATATGCATAACAATTTGATTTTGGCAATTTAAAAAAGGTCGGGAAAGTGCCAGGTAATATATTTATAAGGAGACCTCGTCTTAAAATTCTTAATTAAAAATTATGTTGATTTTTCAATGAAATATTAAGAAACGATCTTAGTCTCTTGCTTCGGAAATTATTTTTAGATGATTATTTTCTTCTTGTTAAGATTATCATGGTTTCCAGGAAAGAGCATATTTGCGATCGATTCTATGTACTATTCTCAAAATCCTCATAGTTTCCAAGCACTACGACATACAATGGCCATTAACCGTGATTATTCTTCGTAAAATGCACTCCAAAGCAGCAATTTATAATACTAACAGTTTGTGCGTCAGCGATTATACTGCTGCTAACAATATTCCGCCAAATTCTCCCTGATAACTATTCGAGCTTGAGCTCACAAATTACGGGGCATTCTGTACTGTGCGGCAACAAAGGCAGAAGGGCCAAGGGCGAGGGAACCGCAGGCCCCTGCGAAGGGCACCCCGTGAGGCAATATCAGAGAGGGACGAATCAAACCGGAGTGTGTAATACGAGCAATAGCTTTAGGTAAGCGGATTGTGCAGAGGACTTGGACCAACTTCGGGAATGCAAAAGTTTCATAATATGCCCATAACTCCTGACGAGAGGGCTGCGGCACTTCGAAGTGAAGGTGAAGGCGGAGGACGGAGGGTGCGAGGAAGGAACAGAGGTGACATTAGAGGCGAAATGAAGACTGTTGAACCAAAGGGGGTTGATACTATTGCGGCACGGAAATAAATACTTTGCATAAGAGATATGCTGATGACACGTGGTAACATAAATGATATTTGTGTGCTCATTCTCATTCCATTTCGTCAATAGCAGAGGGAAAACGTTAAGTAATTTCGCTGTATTGAATCAGGACTTAATTTACAAATATTGTCGATAGCTTGAAATCAACACTTCACTGGAAAACGAACCAACACGCTTATGCGTTTATGCACAGGCCGAAAACCGAAATAATTAAAAGAATGTGTTTCAGATGTTTGATTTGAAAACACAAAACAAGTCAAAAATCACTCAGAACTTTGGTTTCATTCATAAATATAAAAATAAAAACAGAAATTACTGAAATGGTGTTTCACTGTCGTATACTTCAATTCCTCGGTACAAGCCGTATCAGTTTTAGTAACTTTATTTGGACATTCCCATTTCTAGGATAGATACATATTGATATAAAATAGTTTACTCACCCATAAAAAATTAATGATAATCCAAAAATTCACGGAGGGAAGACAAGCTCACACAATAAAATACAATTCTCTTTCTTTCATGCAATCGAGTAAAAAATAACATTTGAATATATACGCTGTATTCTGTGGTGATGCTTTCACGGCCAAAACTTTTTGGAGTCGCTGTAAATCTGATGATCTCCATTTCAATTACGAATGAATACATACATCTGCATGAATTCAATTACGTTTCTTTCGCAGGAGAAGTAACTGATAGGGACACGCCTATCAATATCAGTCAAAAGAAACAACTCTCACAGGGATGAACGGCTTGAACGACTCGAATAAAATTCTTTACAAAATAAATATTCTGAGGACACATTGTTACGTAAGTGCTGTGTATGTGTATTCTTTTCATTCCGTTTAAGAACAGAAGACGGAGAAAGTAAATTTATTCCCTTATATCGTATCAAGACTTCATTTAGAAATATTTTCATAGTCTGAAATCACCACTCCACTGACAAACAAAGAGCCAACAAACCAACCACAGTAGTGCCACGTTTCTTCGAAAGAATACGTACGAAGGATTATTGAGGAATCAAATAAATTTTATTAAAAACAATAAATGCGCAATGGCATCCAGGAGAAACAACAGACGCCTCAAGTTACCTGAAAATATATATTATGTGACTTATACATAATATGTATTTTAATTCGATATCGAAAATATACAAAATGCACAGATGAAAATGATACAAAAAATACGTACGCGTACGTACGTATGAATAATTTTTGCTGTTTTGCTCTTCAACGTGTAATTTTTATCGACCCAAGAACACTGAACAGTATTCATCTTGAGAGCCAATAAACACATTAAATTAGATTTATTGTTTTAACGCTTTTTGTTTAAATGAAACTGCCTAGTGTCCTTGTACCTGAGCTCATTGTGTTCTTCGCCTTGCCGTAGAAGATTGATGAAAATCGAATACTCTATCGAGGTGACATCGAGATGAATGGGGAACGGGTACGGAGGCAGGCTCGCGAGACAGCACGACATCTGTCACGCGCTGCAGGCATCCAGCATCCCCGCTGCTGCGACAGCTTTCCTGGGCGCAAATGCCACAGACGTGGCGGGGGTGGGGACGAAGGCGGCTGGGGACGGTGGCGGAGTGGAGACGTCTGTTTCGGGAAGACTGGTGGCATCGGGGGGAGGCGAGGGCGAGCGAAGCAGCAGTGATGGTGCTGGCAGCCGCAGCGGGGGTGGGGGTAGCGGGGGGAGGGGAGGTAGCAGACGCGAGAGCGGGGCCGTGGTGGGGGTGGGGGTGGGGGCGGGGGCGGGAGTGGGAGTGGTGCGGGATGGCGAGGTGGCGGTGGGAGTGGCAGAGAGGGGGGAAGAAGGAAGAAACGAGAGCGGGGGCTGTGGCGGAGGCGGGGATGGGCGGGAGTTGTGCAGGATGGCGAGAGGGCAGCAGCGGGCGCAGGTGGGAGAGGAGGTGGTGGTGGGGCGGGGCGGGGCGGGGCAGGGGCGACGGAGGCAAAGTTGGCAGCGGGTGGGCGGGGCGGGGCGGGGCGGGGGCGACGGAAGCAAAGTTGGCAGCGGGTGGGCGGGGCGGGGCGGAGTCGTCGGTTTCGGAAGGATTAGCGCGTGGCGGGGCGAGCGGAAGGGCGCCTTCGTTATTGCAAGGGCCCATCAGGCGGACGCGACTTCCGATTCGATTAGCGCGCGGATCGCAGTCGCGCTAACTGAATTAGCCGAGTTGGGCCGGGACGCGCCTGATTTGTCACCGTTCCGCCGCCGCCGCCCGCGCCGCCGCCGCCGCCGCCGCCGCCTCCGTCGCCTGACAGACGCGACGCGCTCTCCGATCCCGCACTCGCATCCTTTGCTCCTCGCGCCGCTCAGCCTCGGGGCGAAGCACACGCCAATGGCGCAATAGTTCAGTGTCTGCTTTCAAGATTCATTAACTTTAACAATGATAACTTAGAAAGTGATAGTTATACTGGCAACGTCTACAATTGAATTTATTGTCGCATAAAATGTAGCACCATAAAATGTAGCTAATGCTATTATTATTGATATTATTATTATTATTATTATTATTATTATTATTATTATTATTATTATTATTATTATTATTATTATTATTGATATTATTATTATTATTATTATTATTATTATAATTATTATTATTATTATGTCTTTAAATAATTTGAAGTTACATTGTTAAGTAATTTAAAGTTAATATTTGTAATATGTAAATTGTAGTGTTCTGCCACCAGATTGTATATACCTACCTGCAGAATAATAAATATCTATCTATATTGACCAATTGCCTCCTAAATCCTTATTTAATTCATTTAAACGAAAATATATTAATATTTGTTTTTCTCCATTCATCCACAATTTTTTGTACATTGTTTGCCTAAACAAATGTACTACTCGTATATTCACATTTTGTTTTGCAACAAATTTTATTCAGTAGGTAACTTCTACAATATCGTTTATGAAATATATTTTTGATAGGATGATGCATAAATATCAGGACCACATCACTGAGTTGTTGCAATATAAGAAGGATTGTTTGTTTTGAATTTATTGCACAATATTTTCTCTTGCATTTTAAAAAATCTGAGAATCTTGCAGACGATGAAGATCAGTCTCCTGTCTCATAACGAATGGGTGTACTGTTTTGTATCTCGCGATCAACCACAACCCGACGAAAGGCTTAAGTAATCAAGATACACGCAACAAAAGAAATTATTTCTCCTGCGTCACAGATTATCTATAAAATAATACTACGTTACAATTTAGCTACGTAGCAGAACCAAATATATTTGCTTAGTGCATGCGACGCCGCCAGTATTTTGATTTTTTTATTATTTTTTTTTCCCACCAAGAATCGGGACGTAAAAAGTAGCGAGGTCTGGAAAACTGAAAAATAATCACGAACTCGCAGTATTTACGAGGAAAAAATTCCGTGCGACAGGTTCGTTTTCCGCGTAGGGGAAGTCGCAAAACGAACGTCACGACCCTCACAATTCCGAGCGCCGCCGCCGCCGCCGCCGCTTCAGCGCGCGCAGAAAGCCATGCACGCACGTACTTGGCTTGTCGTAAAATTCCCTTTCGCTGCACTCCGACGCGTTGGAGCGCACAGCACAGTGGGACAAATTGGGAACGATGATGTGCAGGACAAGGTATACAATAAAAACAAGAGTGAAACGGTGGGGAAAATGTTACTCAGCTAATGGGATCGTTACCCAATTTTAGGGATATTTCAAATATATCCGGGCCTTTATCGGGAACGGCTAAATCGATTTCGATGAGGCTTACACTCAAAAGGTAGAGTGTGTTCTCAGGCATAAGGCTCCATTTTTCAGAATATTGAAATTTTTATTATGCCCCTAAAATGTTTGTTTGTAGAAATGGGTGTACAAGCTGTGATGCATCATGGCAAGACAATGCGGACAGAGTCATTAAGGACAGAGAAGGGCTGTGCAGATTGGAGTCTATGAAGAAGGGAGAAACAGGGAGATGAGGGAGGGACGGGAAGGACGGGGGCAGCGACGAGCAGGACGGAGTCGGACGGAACGAGCCGCTGGGAAACGGAGGGAGAGAAGGGAAGGCTAAGAACAGCGTGTCGGGGTGGGGTGAGTAAATAAAATTATTTCAATTTTACACATCAGAAAGCATTCCTTCGTTTTCCTATTAATAAATGATAAAAATAAATATCCATGTAACGCCAGGCAATTCAGCTTGTCGAATTACATACTAAGAATCGAAGCATAGAGAGGCCATCGGCTCAGAGATCTCAAGCTGCCTGCTTACGTCTTATTTTTTGACCTAAAACATCACCAAAAATGACCAATCAAATGCTCTTAAAATGTTTTTAAAATGCCCTAAAAGCAAAGAAAAATGACGTTAAAAATTTGATGAAAACCAGTTTAGATGAACAACTCAAGCTGTTGGATGAGTTACTAATGCAATCGGGACTTCTTCGTTTCGTTCAAGTGAAAGCTTGCAAACGTTTGGTTTGGACTGAATTAGGTTATCTTCGTCTTTAGTTGTCGTGAAATCCGCCGAACCGACAATGGTGCTGAAGGCAATCTGTAATCTGTAATCTTATATTACATACAACTGCTGACATTACAAATTCTGAGCGAAGAAATTGAATATGCTATACTCAAGAATTCTGTGAAGAACATTTGTTGCAGCTCGTAAATATTATTTGTAGAAAGTACCATTAAAATTACATTAAAATAGATTGAATCAGTGAAAATGCACTAAAAATGATGCGAAAAGGTAAAAAATGACTTATTAGCCGAAATCGACGAAAAATGAAAAAAAAATACTTATAAAAATAAATCATTTCGTTTCGTCATAACATAAAATGAATTCCAATACTAAACGGCATTGTTCTAAAAAAAATGAAAAAAATGACATTTCATTACAATCCGCCGTCTAATTATTTAGTTACAAATGTGTTTGTTGTTGAAGAAAGAGAAACGCGCGGGCGCTTCTGCGTCATCCGGCCTACTGTGCCGTGCGGCAGGCGGCGGCGGCGGCGGTCGGCCGAGGCGGCCAAATATCGAAAAAGGTGCCCATCGCGGGCTTTTTGTGCGGAGGCTGGGTCGGAACGCCGAGCCAACCGCTGCCACACCACCGCAGCGCTGCCATCCCCCCCACCCATTCAAATTCACGGCCTCCCTTGGTTTGAACTCTTTCCGTGACGCCTGATTTTTCCCTATATTCTCACAACCAACGTCGATTCTAAACTCCACATCCTCTATGAAGGATGTCACGGAAGCCTACATGTAACCACGAAATTCCTCGTATTCTTTGATATCTACTATTAACTGTGTTGATTACTATTCGCCATTCATTCTGCATACGAACATATCAAACAATAAAATTCCTTACGTAAAATTCAAATACAAATGTCAATCAAAATGAAAGTTAAAATAGTAATAAAATAACTTTTGCTGTTGGCGATAAATTAACTAATTTTAGAGGAACCCATTTTAGTCAAACCCATTTTCTGTGACAGTTTTCACGTTTCTCGCAAGACTTTCTTTGTTTCGTTTCCACACTCACGCAATCTATTTTCGTCTTTCTCCTCTATTTCGCTTATAACGATCTTCATTATGCATTGGTTGTTGATCTTCATGATCATTTGGGAAGTTTTTGCATTGGATTTTCTATTTCCACTTGACCCATATTTGCTGTATCCTGCGGATTCAAACCCCGTCCTCATTCTGAGCTCTCACTTCTCGTTTGTTTTGGCGCCTCTCCCCATTTCCTGCACCAGTTTACCGACATAACTGTACATGTCCAATTGAATTTAAAATCAAATAATTCATTGTCGTTTACAGAACAGTTGTATGCGCAGTTTACATCTCTTCCCTTGGTAGTGGAATTATTCGAGATTTGAAATCGTCCTAAGACTCATCTCCGAAAAGATAAGGGAGAGGTCTCCTGCCAGACGTAAATCTGTTTCATATTAGAATTCTTATCTGATGGTTTTCAACAAATTTATAGAGAAGTCATGTATAGTTTCTCATTTATTTCGTCCTTGTAGAGCCGAAGGGAGAAATCCGAGTTGGTAACATGAAGTGAGACAGATCAAAGTTTGCCTTCCTCTTGATTTTGCCACAAAGTGGGACTGAAGGCGAAATGTGGCATCTCCTTTTAGGTACAAGACATTCTTTGAACCTATCTTTCCCGACCGCCCAAATGCGCTGTGTTTACTGCGTCTCAGATTTTCAAGCGCAATAGTAATAAACTTCATTTTAAAATAATGCGTGCTTTGAGATTCCCGACGAATAAATGTGTTTTTTATTACATTAACTGAATCATGTTTCCGGATGCATAAAATCCGATGGTCATAAGTCCCGTAAGAGTAATGCATTACACAAGGCACATGGCGAGTTCTTCCCTCCCTGGTAGGTGGCCCGTTTGTTAGGGTACTGCTCCGGCATTCCCGTGATATTGATCGAAGAAACCACGGAAAACTACCAATCAGAACAGGCGGCCGCTGCAGTTCTCCTCCACATAACGGCTGAATGCGATCTAGCTCTCTAGCGTACGTCGAAAATCCGCCACCGTCGGAATTCGAATCCTACGATCTCAGGTCAGGCTCGGCAGAGATAATACGCCATCTCAGCCGGTGCAATAAATGGTGTTCAAGAACTAACTCGTGGAATAATTTTATGACGGGATCGTAACTTCGATAAGTTCTCCCCAGCGCGGCTGTACGATTCTGCCTCTCTTCACTCGCTGCACCGTGTCCTCATCTACTACCACGGCAGGAAGGGCGCCCTCCAGGAGTAAGACGAGAGCGAAGGCCAACGAGGCAACGTTCCGGGGCATCCCCGCGACTCTCCGCTGTCGACGATCGGCACGCCGCGCTGCGGTCGCTTTTTGCATCCGCTCGAACACAGCGGCCGTCGCCGCCAGCAGCGCCGCAGACGACGCTGCACTCGCGAAAAAACGGGCGCGGAGCAATAGCCTCGGGAGGCGGCCCTCCGTCCCTCGCGCAGCGGCCGAAGACCTTTCGGTTCCTTCCGGTTGACTGCTGCGCGGGGGCTCCTGATGGCAAAGCAGGTTCCGGGAAAGAAACAAGAGACCAAAATTAAGAAACGCTGATTCAGCGACAATGGTGAACCATTATAGAAATCACGACCGTTAATAACTAGTAGGATATGGATCACGGGATCGGTCAATTAATGAAACACATTAGTTTGCCAACGTTTCGGAATGTTTAATTCCTTCATCAGGGCTACAAAAAACACAATCACGCGGAATAAAGACAACTTGTCTGAACAAGAACATTAGAAATCACACAATATATGCCATGAATCAACATACGTGAAGAAAAATAAATAAATAAATTATATACATATATTGTAGCCCTGATGAAGAAATTAAATATTCCGAAACGTTGGCAAACTAATGTGTTTCATTAATTGACCGATCCCGTGATCCATATCCTATTGATAATGGTGAATGTGAAAAGGTATGGAAAGAGATTGGTTGTGGATGCTTAGAAAAGATGGGTTTAAGGAGGAAAATGTCGATGACATGTCTGATGTCAGTTGATGGTTACCACGGAAGAAAGCGATTCCGAAAGAGCGAAGTGAATGGCTGATAAGAAGTGAAACTAAGCTTGAAGACACCTTATGTTTGTGTCCTTCCGTCAGGGTCGATCGCCATCGCATTATCAAGCAGGCACGCGAGATAAGTGCATTCCTAGAATGTCAGAATAGTTTAAGAAGTCCTTGTCTTATTTCACGTGTGAGATCTATTTAGATGCAACATTCTATTGAAATGATTGTAAACGTTTTGTAGTTCTACTGGTATTGTGTACTAATAGGAGTGTACTATTAGGGTATAAAAGTAGCATTTCTTTTGATATTAAAGACCGACTGAATTCATCCCCTCACTCTTTAATTGGATCGCCAGTTGAAGAGAGTACTTGTACAACAAAATCGAAGCAAGTGTCATTCATTGGCAATTAGAACAAATAACATCTAATCTATCTTAATCTTACTTATTAACTAGTGTATCGGTCACATCGGAGCGTCGAAAACTATATGCTTACATCCTTCACAGTAGTTAAGCTAATTTGTTTAATGTAGAAGAAAACATTATTTACACAATTTCAAATTAATTTTATCCTTATATCGCCCTAAGTCTAGATCGTTGCGTCAAAATACAAAGTGAGAAAACAAAATGATGGACGTGGTTTCTGTGGACACGATGTTAACATTTTAGGATAACACTGTTGCATCCAGTTTGTAGATCAATTCAATTTAGTGCTTTTGTGATGCTAGTTTGTTTTCAGGAGGCGGCCGATGGTATTTGGCAGGCCATATTTATTTTATATTTTGTATTCAATGTAATATAACTGACTGTTCACTTTCTGATTTAAAAAAATGTTTTTGTTGTGTTTACTAAGAGCCATCTATGCGAATTAAAAACATCACAAACATATTTTCGTTAAGTGTAACATGTAACATGTAACATGTAACATGTAATCATGTTTGCATTAGTCTGCCTCGGCTCTATATTTCACATTTGTGACAACCCGAAACTGTTAAATATGTGTTTAATGAACGTAATACTTCCTCGTAATCCACAAAGCGGCTGATACAGATGTTGATATTTGCATTACAAACGTTGGACATTTTATTGGATTTGATAATATTTTACAAGAGCACATTCTCAGCATTGGAAAGTTGCCACATTACAACTGAAAATTCTATTTTATTCGCTCATTCATAACTGTTTCGGAATTCGTGTTTGTCGAGTGCAAGTAAACATTGTACTATATGTAAAGAAGAGATACTAATATTAATATTCTTCAGATCAACATCATGAAAGGCTTTTTGAAGAATTTGACATACAAATTGCAATCGTTCTCTCATAATCTATATACAACCGAACTGCTTCTAACCTCTAATCGGCTATGGTATATTTAGAGCCACTTCCTACATCCGCTTCGGTTCCCATTTCGAACCGTGATAGGATCACAAGCCTCATCTCCAAATGGACCTTCATGCAACTCATTCTACCATTATAGGCCCGGCGATGAGCTCGAGAGAGGGTCGCAGTTATAAAAGCGAAAGCCGACATCATCCCTGCCCCGAAGAGGCGTCGAAAAGAGACATCAGGATAAGATCCTTTCTGAGCTCCGGACACCAGGTTGCGCCTACAAAGCCCTTACGAGAGAGGATTACGGCCAACGAGGCAGACAGCGACAAAGAAAAGGAAGAAGCAGCGCTGCGAATAGGGAAGCTATGAGATTCTAAAATAATATAAAAAGAAAATGAACTCAGAAAAAAGTTATAAAATGTTAAACAATGTTAAAATAAATGAAAACAGTTTTATTTTTATTTTATGAGCAAAATTATTTTCAATATTTTGCGGATTATTCTAACTATATGAGAATGATGCAAATATAAATTTAATAAAAGCAAAAGTCGTTCTTCATACTTTCAAATTGCCTTACATTTGAATTGCCATACAACTTAATATCGAGCAGGGTACATCACAATGAAGTTTTGCGAAAATCACAATGAATGTTAGTCAATGTATGAACAAAATAAGTTTACAAAATTGGCTGCTCCGATTATCAGAGATGTCTGTTACAAATTTATTTAGGGGTATAATGTAAATTAGTGGCAATAATGTGTAATATTTTCATTAATATTAAAGAAGTGCACTAGTGTAATTTAATAATTTTCCCTTAAATAGATGTATTCATTTAATACATGTGAATTGTAGTGTACGATGTGCATTATTCATTATGGTGTTACTCCTTTACATTATTCATTTTCTTTTGTTTGCTTGTATTTACTTCGTAAATCGATTTTCAAGTCGTTTATCTGTTCTTTTACACCATTTTCAACTAACGTTTGATTTTTGTTTGATTTTAGAACGTGTGCGCATCAAGAACTGCTCTTACATCCACTGCACTGCTTAGGAACGAAGAACATGCAAGGGCCGCGTGAGCGATCGAAGTCTCCGACTGTGAGATCGACTGCGCGAAGTCGATCACCGTCGCCGTCGCCGTCGCCTTCCTCGCGGAGAGGCGCCGTGAGCGCTGCTCAGCCGCGCGCGCACGCACGACCGGAAGCAGGAAGGACGCCGCCTCGTTGAGACAGCCGGGGCATTCATCGATTTTACCGCTTCATTCACTTCGATATCCACGGCGATGCGCCCGAGGAAGGAACTCGCAGGAAATGGACGTCTCCATTACTGCTTCGATTACATGCGACTCTAAACTCTCAGAGAAAATGATTAGTGACGCGAAGAAAATAATTTAACTTGATGTGGATTGTGCTAATCGTTCCAAATGGTAGGAAATATTTTTAAAAGGTTTATTCTGAATGATGAGCTAATAACAACAATTTCCGAAATAGTTACCAACAAGAAGTGAGAGAATATCTGATTGCAAAAAAAGTTCTGTACTTTCCTAGTTTCAATAAACACATACCAATAATAATCTCCAGAATTCTTTTTTTTTAATATTACTTTGAATACGGAACTAATCTAGTGACATCCAAATAAATAATTTGAAGGTTTGTTGAATATTCGAAATTTGTTCTCAATAATTAATTAATGATGCTCGTGATCAGAGATAACCAAGCCAAAAAATAACAGAAGAAAGGCACTTGATTTCTCAGTTTTAGAGGAACTAAATGTCCTCTTTGTTATTATAAACAATTTCTCGCGCTCCTTAACGGATACTTTAGTTTCAACAGGTCTGGGTCACTTCCATTCAGTCGGTTACTTTTTTAGGTTAAAATATCAGACTATCACATTCTTCGCCTATCTAACGTTCTTATCCCCTTTCTAACTCTTTACTTCAAAATCCTCCTCGCGTTGCATTACATTCATTCCATTCCTTCCACTAACACTTAATCTTCCTCTGTTTTTGTTCGACTGTACGCTCCTAAGTAGATCTTTCCTCCCGATAAGCAATACGGCGGTATTTCGTAGCTATATTTTGTTCACGTTACAACCACAGGTTCTTGAAACGTAGCCCGCTCACTCATAGTATTTTCTTTCGTCATTTTTTGCCTCACCTTCCAAGAGGTAAGGGAGAACTAAACTCATAAAAGTGCACCGGATGAGAGTGATAAAGACGTTCGAATGCTGACACGTTAAATAATCCCCCTATTTCATATTATAAACTCAAACAATTCACGAAGAAATGAATTGATTTTATCTTGAGTTACATGTTTAATGCTCCGTCGGGCTCCCGTTTCTTATCTGAGAACCGTTCTAGTGCAACGACCACTGAGTCAGCTGTATATCACAGTCTCGTTTCGTGAGATTAACGACAATATGGAGACGGACGACAACGATACGCCGAAGTCCCATTTTTCCCGATATTTCTGTAGCTTTCGCTTGATCTAAATTAAATGATTCTGATACATTGGTTATTAATACTCTACACTATTATCAGAGAAGAATATACAAAAGAAATATTGCGAGTGTTGCGTTTCCCTTGCCTTTTCTCGAATTACTCGTACCTATACACTTATGTTACCCTACATCTCGATGTATTCACATTCTCTCTCTCCCCCTCTCTCTCTCTCTCTCTCTCTCTCTCTCTCACACACACACACACACACACACACACACACACACTCTTTCTCTCTCCCCTTTAAGATCTGCAAGTCTGTTTTCTTTTCATGCAGAAGTAAAATGCAATAAACGTTCACCGTTTTTGGGACAAGTCTTTACCTCTAATTCTAGCTACCTTAACTTCTAATAACCCTCTCCATGCGGTGGACTAATTTTAGGCAAGAAGTGTCTGTCTTGGGCGTAGCACGCCTGAGCGACGGGGCCCCGGGCGGCACGTGCAGGCAGTTGCCAGGTCGCGTGCAACGCGGCGGGGGCGCCGGGGGGCGGTTTCCTGCGGCTGAACCTCTCCCCGCCGCTTTATAGCTCCACCCGCCCCACCCTCCCCTCATGCGCCCCCGCACGGATTATCCCCCCCCCACTTTACAACGCCACCTGCTCCTGCTCACCCACCCACCCAACCTTCCGTCCGCCGGCCCACCCACCCACACATCCTTCCTCCCACCCGCTCGATCTTACCATATCCCTCCACCCACCCCAGCCCCGCCTACCTCGATTCGAACACGCCACAGCGCTCACCAGGTGGCGCTCTGTAATCCGTCTTGTGGCGGAGAAGGGCTTTCACAAGCCACCGCAGGCCTTTGACCAGCAACGTGCACGATGACAAAAACTACCATCATCGCAATGATAGAGCATTTTTTTTAAATTCCTGGTGACTGATCACTAGAGATACCTTCGAAGATGAATTGAAATTGAAAAGAAAGATTTAAAGCTCTGATTGCATGTTAAGTCTCCAGGAGTACTGAAATAATACTATTTTTATATATACAATTTTTACCATGCCAAGATAATTTTTTACTCACCTCCATACTAAATCAAAGAACAACCAGGTTAGGGATGAAGTAACATACCTGAAAGAAAAAAAGCATAAAATGAGTACATTTTCAACTGAAATGAATGTCCAACATAAGATTTTTTTTCTACAATAGTGTCCGATATGTCATTGTCACATTTTCATAGAATTAAGAAAGTCCATATACTTGTTTTTTTCTTCGAGTGATATTTCTAATTCATTTACTCTATCAGAGTGGAAAAAATATACTTAAGTGCATCAGATTCCAGAGTAAACTGCGCTGTCATTAATATTTATGAGAGTTTGTGAATATGTGTTTATCTTCATACCTCACATTCAAGTAGTATTTGATTTCACTAATCGAATCTCGTGAAGTCATTTCCCAGCAATGTATGTAAATAAATGAATTCCTCAAAGACCAGGAAATGAATAACTCAACGTTAGCTAATAACACAAAATACACGCTAAACACGTATTTCCTTAACACATTAGTACTCAAATAATTTCCCCAATATGGTATATAAAAGATCTGTCGAATCCCGCAAAAGACACCACAGCGAGAATGACCTATCGTCAGAAGTCATATACAGAAGAATACAAGAATTCAAAATATACTTAAATAAGCTCTTTCTAAACTGATTAATAATGTCAGGCACGAATGGCACGTGTCGTCTTCCTCTCTGCTTCCATCCGCTCCTGAAACGAAGCTGCTCCCCAGAAACACACTGGCAACCCACCACCTGTGCTTCACCGCTACACCATTTGGAGTGTTCATGCCTCTTTGCAACCTCGAGAGGACGATGCGAGTAGTAGTCCCATGTAAAACGCCTAAACGGTGCTTATGAACAAAGAAATACCAAGGAAACTCGGTATTTTCGTAAACTATTAGAACGCGAAGACAAATACTGGTTGCGATGAGTGTCAAGACAATTTTCTATATGCTACATTAAATAGCATACACTTCCCACTTAAAGTCGCATACACTTCCCACTTCTAGGCATTGTCGGATCCCCTGGGTTTCCTAAACTTCCCCCGGGACCAAGAAGTTCATGTTCTGCATTTACTGCCAGCAATGCTAAAATGCTCCATCGTAATTTACAAATTGTGTATAAATTTTAATAAAGCATCTGAGAGCAATTAATGAGATAGTCAGTAAATCTCCCCGAGACATGATCCCCAACGTCTTGAGGGCACTGACTGTTGATCGTGGCATAGCCCCAGAGGTTCCAACCACCACAGGCAGGATTCTGGCGTTGGGCACTCCATGAAGTTGGGCTGCTAGGGGAATGACTGGTTGGTACTTTTCCACTTTTCCTCCCCTGCTTTTAGAAGGTTAGACCCATCCTCGTGGCGGACAGTCACATCGACAACGTGGACGCCCTTCCGGCTTTTTATTACCAGGTCAGGTTTGAGTCTAACCCCTTCGGCAACGGAGAAAGTGGTTTCCGTCGACACCACAGAGTCTGATTTCCGGAGCATCTTCCCCTCTATAAAGTCTTACGGTTCGAGCGTACTCGTCCTTGGGAAGTCGCGGGTCGATTCCCGCCAGGCGCCGATGCGTTGAGCATCGTTGAGTTTGTAGCGCCTGTCGGATTGACGGCTCTGATCAGTGGTATCCGTGTTCTCTCTCGTCGCTTCCAGGTGAATGCGGGTACAACATAATATCCACGGACGCGCGAGATTTTTCCTTCCTTGTCCTGTCCCCGTTCTCTACCCTTAGAACCGAGAGATAGGCTGATCACCCACCTTCGAATAGCTCATCCGCCTTTGCTCTAAACAAATCTGTCTAGAGTCGGAGGTAGACCAAGGAACTAAGCAGGAGAAGTGGCTCAGGGCATCAAATGATATCACTTCACTACCTCTGACCGGGAAGTCTCGGTGTTCGAGTCTTGACGATAGCAGGATTTTCAACACCAGCCAGATAGCTAGGTCGAGATCTGTCGCTGACAGGAGGAGAATTCTAGCGGCCGGATGCTTTGAAGGATAGTTTTCCATGGTTTCTCCAATCAACACCTGGCGAAAGCCGGAGAAGTACCCTAACAGACCACGAACCGCACGTGATCTTCCCTTCCACTTCCTTGTCCTATCCTACCCCGTACTTCCACACACTTACATGCACCACACTACCAGACATGCCGGTAGACCGGTCGGGAGGTTAGAGCTCGTCCTGGCTGGGGCGGTGCCCTGCTGGTGGGAAAGTCCTGGTTAGGGGGAAACCCCACTAGCCGAAGGTAGGTCGGCGCCGGATCTCGCCATCCAGCGGGGGAAGATCACCGCCATCTATCGAGGAAAAACATGCACTACACTAACGGGACTAATGACCGAAGCAGTTGACGCGACCGGAATCACTAGTAATCCATCAACCAATGAGCAACTGTAAGTGCTGTTGAGAGACATCAAAATACGTAGTGGAAGGAGAATTTGAAGAAGAAGGGATTGTCCCCGCTGAGATCCATCGCCCGCACCTGCGGAGGCGCATGCGGAGCCGCGCGGCGCGGGCAGGCGGTCGGTCCGGCGCGCGCTCGCCGCGTCCAGCGCTTCCCACGCCGCGTGCGCGCGGGGGCGGAGGGTCCCGCGGGAGCGAAGGCGGCGCGAGGGCGTCCCGTGGGAGCGGCCTCTGGAATGTCAGGATCAACAGGGGCGTGGCCGCTCTCCGCCCTCCAGGGTGTAAACACGCGCGCAAACATGCCTCCTCTTTCAGCTGCGGCGGCAGAGCTGCTCTTCGGCCACCGGCAGCGCCCAACGGCAGGCAGGCAATCCCGCACCTTCCTCAGAAGTAAAGGGCACTACATCTCATTTACCTCGTTTTACGGTACAGGAGTTCAGAGTTGTATTCCTGTGTAAGGAAATCAACAAGAATTTGTTTTTGGCAGATTTTTACTTGGTTACAAATACCTTTCGGCCACACCTTAAGAAATGAATGGAACTAGAGTGTTAAAACATCCCACAATAGAAAAAAAAATCAACGAAGAGTCATTTACCTCTGAGATTCGCAATACCTTCAACGAAAATTACTTCAAAGAAGGTTAAAACTTCTCATTTTACCTTTAATGCGGTCACCTCCATTTTCAGCTGGAAACATTTTTTGTTGGGCATTACGCACTCGTAAAACCAAGACCGTTGGGTAGTTTATGGTGATTTAAAGGCAATTTCATATTCATTAAATTCAAGCACTTTATTTATTATTTCCGTGAGAAAATTTTCAAAACAAACTAGTGGTGTCATAAAGGCACATAAGTTCTCGCATTGTTTGTAACTTGCGCAATTTCCGAAAATTCAGAGTTCATTGCAAATAGGACTTCACCTATTTTTATAAATAGACTTCGCATTATCCTATAAAGAAATTTAAAGAAAAAATTTCAAGTCTTTTTTAAGAAAATCTTGTTTCCAAAATTGCCTCTATTACAGTAAAATTACCCGAAAACCAGTAGTGTTTTCAAAATATTATACATGGCCTCATTTAAAGAACTAATTTTGAAGAACAGATTTCATTCAGAAGAAAAATATCGTATCTTCAATATTTCAGACATAGGAAAACGCCGAAAATATTAACTTCTGCAACTTTCGATAATTCAGAGGAAATCGAATCAGCGCCAGTTTTACTCTGCGCGATAAAAAAATTAAATCAAAAGAGCTATTTTTAGAAAAAAAATGAAAATGTCCTCGAGGCTCCATGTAAAGTAACCCATAAAAATAAATTACCCGTCTCAAATTCAAGAGGCCGTGACATAAGCCAGATCGATCGAGAAATATCAATTTTGGTCAAAATCGTACGTACGGTTTAGCTATTAGCTCTGCTCTCAGACGGTCAGGCGGAGAGACCGTCAGATCGACGGTCACGAGATGGTCAGGCAGATGTTTTGCCGTAAACCAATTTTTTGGAATCAAGGATCCATAAAACCGGCATTCTGAATTCACAATACATTAGGGCACATAATTTACTTCATTTAGGAACAAGAATTATCCACACTTTCGTTATCAGGGAACTAGAAAACGAATTTTTCTGCCGAAAATCGCCATTTCTAGCTTCAGCATTACATAACTTCCACTATACCACGTACGTCGTACGAGAGAATATAAATCTATCTCTAATTTCTTCAACTTTTGATCGAAGCACTACACATCAGTGCTTCGATGTGAGGCATGCTATCAAATATAAAGGAGATATAAAATATTCTCACTCCGCCAGCTTCTCTGAAAAGTGTAACGTCACTCGACGTTAGCGTCTCCTCTACAACCAAACTTCCACCTCCGGAGTGGAAACCGCAGGCCAGTGGCTCCGTCGCCTCAGACTCCAACGCACTTCTTCACCTCGCGCATAGGCGATGGGACAGATGGCACTTCGCCCCGGGATGCATCGCCAGCGACGCCCGCAGGGAATCGATCGCATTGCAAAAGCCGGCGCGCGGCGAGGCACACGGAAGATGCATGCCCAAACGCCGACGGAATGATACATACATTGAACTAACATTTACAGAAGCTGAGAAAAACATTACATCTTTTACGTAGCTGGAGAAGTAAATAGAACTGAACTACAGAATGACAGATGACAAAAGGAGACGGATGAATGAAGAAGTAGAATTAAGAAGTAGCAATCGACCAGTTACTAAACAACATTGAGTACCCGATATCACCCAAGAATGCCGCAAAAATAATAAGTACAATTTTTCTATAGAATGTGCGGTATGTTAATGGCTGGCAATGAAATATTTGAATAAAACCAAGAGTACACAAGAGTACTCCTTGATTGAACAGGTGAAGTGAACTTGACGGATATAAATTAAATGTCTGTAGTATATGGTCACTCAAGGTAATCAAGACTGTTTTAGATAGTGGGTTTGGTATCGTTAACTTTCAGATAAAAAGATTACTACAATGAAAGTTTCATCATACATTTACACAATCAGACAGGAATAAGTTTGTCCGTCACTGGACAATGAAACTAGAAATATAATGTTGTTTGCAAATACACAATCAGTTCATGAAGTGTGGCATTAAAAACACTTTTTTTTAAAATAATTGGAATCGGCACACATGAATTTGATGTGCATGACGTTTCGCCTACTACTACGCATGCTTCTTCAGAGGCATGCTTCTTGATTATTCTGTAAAACTTCCACTGGTACCGATAATTTTCGAACAAAATATTGTAAATTTCATACTTTGTAAATTGATTGTCCGTAAATATGCCGATAAAAGCAACATTATATAATGAAAAGAAGATTATTAAATCTGCTTTCCCCCACCATGAATAATAATTGAAACTAGAAATATTTAAAATGTCAGAATCAGGAGAAGAAATGACGATTGAAATGGTCCAAGCAGTGAGCAACAAAAAACCACTTTTTCGGTATCAGGGGACCCCCAAACTAGTATTTCCGTTGGAATCTCGAATCGATTTCCGCAGCATTACATAGCTTTCTCTATACTACGTAATACTCCGTATATACGTATGTATACGAGAAAGTAACAAGGACAAGGGCTCCTGCAACGGCAAAGGTAGCGGCGGCGGCGAGAGGTGCAGCAACGCGAGGCATCGGAGGCCGTGGCGGCTGCGGCGCCGCGTCGGCCCCGCCCCCGAGGCTTCCGAGAAAGAGACGCAGCGCCGCGGCGGGAAACAAGTGCCGGCGGTGGCGCGCGGCGGCGAGCGCTGAAATATGCAACGGGCGAGACGAGCGCCCGCCACACCCACGCGGTCTGCGGGGTGGGGCACGGGCGGGTGGGTCAGCCAGAGGAGGGGGCGGGGCGGGCGGATGCGGAGGTGGAAAGGCAGCGAACGCGAGTGTCTTCAGTGGTGGCGATACGGGGCAGAAGAGTGGCGGAGAGGAAAGGGACAGCAGGTGAGATGGAAGGCGATCCAGACGGAAAAGGAATGAGTGGCGAAATGCGGGTACGGCGGGGGCAGAGGTGGAAAGGGAGCAAACGTGAGGCACACAGGAAGAAGAGGAGCTGCGGGAGTGAAGAGCGGCGGAGTCGCTGGTGGATTGGTCAGAATACTGGGGAGGGTCGAAAATGAGGGAGGGGCGGGGAGCAGAGTTGAGACTACAATGGAAGTGGATAGAGCTTGGGGCGAAGAATGGCGGAGGAGGGCCAGAAAGACTGAGTCAGGAGGATGGGAAGAATAGGAGAAGCGTTGCCGTAGCACAGAAGAAATGATGGAGGGGGAAGGAGAGGGGTAGAAAAGCGGAACCGAGGGTTGGAGCACAGTAAATGTAATAAGATGTGGAGCGGAGCAGAGGGTCGAAGAAGGGTAGACCCGGCGGGGGAGAGGTGGGGGCATGACGGATTGGGAAGCAGCAGACGGGGAACGCGGGACGAGGTTGGTGCAGGTGAGCTGGCGATGGGGCGGAGATGTGACGAGGTGGGGCGTGGGAGGTGGCAGTTGAGGAGAAGCGAGGCGAGGGGCGGGGAGCGCTGCAACTTTTGACAGCGCCGCCCGCGGGGTCGCGTTTGTGTCCAGGGACATGACACTCGCGTCTCCCGCCTCTGCAACGGCGCTCCCGCGTCATGTCCGAGAACGACGCAACGTTATTCTGGGAACCCGGCTCAAGTGAACACTCTGAAATACGGAAGGTACGAGAGCCTCATTTCCGTGCGCTTATTTAGACGAGTTCGGATTTCATCAATTTTGTCTACCGAAGAGCCGCGACTGTTTCTGAAACCGAGCTTTACATTATAATGACGTGAACATTATCCCCATTTCAAGGATTTCTGTGAAACTTATGCCATATTATGTATAGAAATTATTTTATAGACCGTAAAAATTCGGAGCAAATCTATATATGCGTTTCAGCTAAAAAATGTATTTGGAAATGTCGACAGGCATATTATCGTATTTATATTTTGCAAGTTTCTGTAAGGTCACTTTTATTAAGGTACTGATTATATTTATATTTTATCACAAATGAATCAGCTCTTCTATTCCTCTCATTTCCATTCTCTAGCCATTTGGAGAAGATGTACACATTATGTATAGCATCGACTGGTTCATGAAAGTTAAGAATGAAATTCTAAAAACAATACATTAATCGAAAAATTAAAAAAATAGTTTCCTTATAAAGAAGAGAAAATGATAAAATTTAATTATCTATGAGGAAAAATTTTAACACTCTGCAAAAGTAAACCACGAAAGAAAATCAAATCACGTTTTATAAAATCATAACTCCGCTACTGATGGAGGTCTGAATACATTGTTCAACTCAGATACAATGAAAAATATTTTTCAGGTTTGTAGCGAGATGTACGTGGAAATACACATTAGGATAAGGAAAAAAATTAAAAAAAATATCATTCAACTATCTACTAGATCGCAAGAGACGAACGAGGCGAGAATGCAAGATATGTAAGAAAACACATTCTAAATAAACGAGGAAAGTAGGAGGAGGGAGTGCGGGAAAAAGATGAGTTGGAAAAACAGATTGATTTCACTAGCCGGAACGGATGATAGTCATAATCTCTAGAAAGAAGAAAGAATGAGTAAAAGCAGGAGGACACGAAGAGTGAAGAGGCAAAGGAGAAAATAATTAGAAGAGGGAGGAGGAGAAGAAAGAGGAGAAATTGCAGCAGAAAGAGAAGAAGAAGAAGAAGAAGAAGAAGAAGAAGAAGAAGAGAAAGGAAATGAGGGATGAGGGGATGGAGGAGACGATGCAAGAGGTTGAAATGCCGAAGAAGAACCCGAACCGAAACGCGAGGTCAGTGAAAAGCGAAGGCTAAAACGGCGCCGCCGCGTCCTCGTGTGCCCTTCCAGATGGGCGAAACGGCCGCGGGGGCGGGCAGGCGCTGCTCGGACGGACACCGACGGCTCACGCGACGCCGCGACGCGCACCTCGGGGCCTCCCCCTTGGGAGGGCGGGGCGCGGGCGAGGGCGAGGGCGAGCGCCGTTTCCGGTCGGCGCGGCCCCGCTGGGACTCCTCGGGCGAATGGTCGCCAGCGCCGCCCGCCGCCCGCCCTTATTACTACAACGCCCGCCCTTGAGGCCCGAGCGGCGGGCGCGCCGCCCTCCAGACACATGCCGCCCTCCTCAGGCCGCCGCGCGTCGCTTTGATGTTCGCGGCCCTTAAGCAAGGGACGAAACCGTTTCCGCTTCCCCGGGCCGTTTTATTCGGTCCGGTTCATTGCGTGTTTCCACTTTCGATTTGGGTTATCGCTCTGTTCAGTAGACTGCAGAAACCAGATAGGATGAACGTCGCCAGCGCAGTATTTTTTATCGAAAAGTGCTGGGGAATTGAGAATATTTTTGACATACAATCTCATTTAATTTTTGTATAATGAAAGAATATGCTTCATAAATAACGAAATGTTTGGAAGTATCAAATATGTAAATTCATTTTCTGCTTGATCCCAGTGGACTCATTTAGGTTTTGTAAAACATTAAACACATCAATGTGAATATTAGCAATGTGGTACTTTTAGATAACCCTTGGTTTCAGGCAGACCAGAGAAGAAATGCTTTTGTAAGATAAACAAGTTCTTACATACAAGAGAAAAGTGGACTTTCAATGCTTTTTTCGATTATTAAATGATTTCAATGTATTTCAGAAATTTATAAGTTGGCGGGGGGGGGGGGGATTTAGGTGTCTCATTTTCATTTTGGAGGAGGTCTCCTCACTGCTCTGGCGTTAACAGGTCGCTTCTCTGCATGAATAACACACCCCATTTGCATGACTGCGTACGGGGCAGAGAAGAAAACCTGCGGTGGTTGCCCAATCCCTCGCCAAGCCCCTTTGTGTTCCCCATAAAGGCGGCTCCACACATTCGTTATTCGGCGGACAGCGAGCAATCGTTCGTCGAATCCCGAGTAGCGTGGATGAGTTGCTTGCTATTTGCCGCGTGACGAACATTCGGTGTTCGCACTACCCACCGCATGTCGGTCTTGTGGACACACCAAAGGGAGCGAACATTCGTCGAACACTATACTACGGTTTTCACAGAGCTGCGTTTGAAATCAGCTGTTACGGTGTCATCCAATTAAAAGGCTGAACGCCACCATTATGACGTCACGTGTGACGTGTAAGGCCCCGATTGGACAGCACCGTTACAGCTGATCAAATGTCAGCCGCAGCAAAGTAAAAACCGTAGTTGAATTCTTGGCTGTCCGGGATTAGCCGCGTCATGCTCGATGGAGCTGACGTTTCGGCCATCTTGCTGTGGCCTTCTTCAGAGCTATAGCTATAGCTCTGAAGAAGGCCACAGCAAGATGGCCGAAACGTCAGCTCCATCGAGCATGACGCGGCTAATCCCGAACAGCCAAGAATTCAACGACTCCGGCCGCGGAAGCCTACGACTCTAAAAACCGTAGTGTAGCTCGCTGCTCGGCGAATGCCGAATGCGTGAAGCCGTTTCTAGGCCGAATTCGGCATTCGCCGAGCAGCGCGCTAGTGCTCGCCCAATCCCGAGCAGCTGACTTGTTCAGCGAATGTTCGCTCCCTTTGATGTATCCAGAAGATCGACACGCAGAGGATAAGGCGAACCGCGAATATTCATCACTCGGCAACTAGCAAGCGACTCATCCACACTACTCGAGATTCGGCGAGCAGTTGCTCGGTGTTGGCCGAATAACGAATGTGTGGAGCCGCCTTTAAGGCCTGTTCGCGAACTTCTCCCTTTCCACCTCGAAGACGCGGCAGGCGAGCGACCGCGAGGGGCTCCGCCCACCGATCGCCCACGCTGCGGGAATTATTGATGCAGCCGCCAAGTGCACCGCCGTGGCCGAGTCCTTAGGTCGAAGGGCCTGCGCCTGGAAGCGCAATGGAGTCGACGTGCCAAAGGAACTTTCCGCTCATCTTTTACAACCATTACTACGGAACGTGCTTCATGTTATCTGCTAAAACTAAATGTTTGCCCCAATTATTCAGGTGTTTATAATTCCAGGCAATTTCAAGTATTATAATAACAGACAGCTTTTTCAAAATTAGTCAGCAAATTACAAATATTGTATGATATTCGAATAAAATTATGTAATGATCTATACTCATATGGTAGTGTGTTCGATTAAGTAGCTGTTTAATGGTTATATAATAAATTCTAAGATATTAAGTTTAGTAAAACATTGACTGCATTCTTTTGTATCTTTGTACTGCAATATTCACGACATGACTTTGTATAAAGATCAAACACCGAGCACAGCTCCATTATTGGCTGCACCGTGTTGAGGCAAACGCACTGAAGAGCTAAAGAGGTGTCACCGCACACACTTTACAGCAGATTTTCTAGTAATTTTAAATACACTTAACTACAAATATTCCATAGATGACAATTTGTCTTATTCAAAAAAATATTTGCAACAATCAACGCAGTTTCAGACCGCTAAAGCGTCCGCAAAAGAAATGAAAATAAATTGCACGCCGCCGGCTCAAATGTAGGAGGCTGGGGGAGGGGGGTATGAGGCGTCTGTGCAAATCCCCTTGGAGAAGCCGCCTCAAGGAGCGACCCCCCCCCCTCGGTCCCTGCAGGGATGCGCCGCCTCCGCGACCGTTCGTTTTTCTCTCCGCCTGACAGCAGCCTCGGCCGCGCCTCCCACCCCGTGCCCGCCCGCCTTCACTACCTGCGCCCGGCAACATTCCCTCGATTCGTCCGAACCAATCTTGTCATTCCTTGTGCCCATCCTCTTCTCACCTCCCCCCGCCCACGCCCACTTTCGCCGTTCAACCTTCTCGCGCCCTCGCCCTCGCTCCTTCCTCTTCCTTTGCTCGATCTCCTCCGCTTCACTCGTCCCCTGCTCCTCCATAAACGTCCTCTGTGACGCACTAGTGCTCCCGCCCGTCCGTCTACCCTCGCCTTTGTCGCTTTGGCCTCCGAATCGTTATCACCCGCTCTCAATCCGTCCATTCGACGCTGACCGTTCTCCCTTTCACTCCACCCTACAATTTGTCTCGACTTCTTTATCCTCCTCCACTACATACTACACAGAAAAAGTTCTACTCCACTCGACTGCGTCAACCGGGAGAGGTAGCTCAGTGCATCAACTGATGTCACTGCAGCGCCTCTGACCGGGAGGTCCTAGGTTCGAGTCCTGACGGCGGCAGGATTTTCGACACTAACTTTTCAGCTACGTCGAATTCAGTCGCTGTCTGGAGGAGAATTCTAGCGGCCGGCTGTTCTGATCGGTAGTTTTTCGTGATTTCTCCGATCAACACCAGGCGAATGCCGGAGCAGTACCCTAACAAAAGGGCCACGGACCGCGCGCGATCTGCCCTTCCTCGTCCTTGTCCTATCCTCTCCCCCTTGCACACACACACTTAAACTAACATGCACCACACTACCATATATTCCGGGAGACCGGTCGGGAGCTAAGAGCTTGTCCCGACTGGGGCGGTGCCCCGCTGGTGGGAGAGTCCTGGTTAGGGGGGAAACACCACTAGCCGACGGGAGGTCGGCGCCGGATCTCGCCACAGAGCCGAGAAAGATCACCGCCATCTCCCGAGAAAAACATGCACTACACAAACGGGACTAATGACCAAAGCAGTTGACGCGCCCGGAAACACGAAAAAACCAAACCAATCGACTGCCTCACTCTTCCTCGTCTACTTCCCCGGCCTCACCTGGCCATAATCGCCTTCGCACCCACTTCCCCGTTTCATCCTTCCTCCGGAGATATAACTCTCCCCGTCCACCACCTCCGTGGCCTGGCCGCCTCCCCCTGCCGCAATCACGGCGCCGGCGCCGCCTCGAGCCCTCGGTGACCGCTTTACGGCCGCCGCCATATTTATTCCCCGCTGAAATACGACGCCAGCGCTGCGCCTAGCGGAGCATCGCGGGAAGGCGGGAAGCGGGGCGCGGCGGGGAGGCGTGGTGCGGATGACGCGGGCGGGGAGGTGTGGCGCGGAACAGGAGGGGGCGGTGACACGGGGAGGGGTGGCGCCAGCCGGAGACGAATGGCGAGGGAGTGGGGGGGAGTGAGAGGGAACGCGCACCGCATGAGATCACCCACAAGCACAGCGCTCTGAAGCGTCGGAGATTGAGCGAAGGAGGCGACGAGTGGGACGCTCTCACGCCACTTGACCGCCTAGAACTCCGTGTTTCACTGTACGCTGACGTCCCTCCGGCCTCTCATTGTAGCATACCTTTCTGCTCGTTCAGTTCCTGCTCGCAATTTAATATACAATTAAGCAGTAATCACTCAAGTTCGCCTTTCTCTTGCAGTATAAAATGTTCAGGTCGTGTGAGATGCCCGACCACTTTGTCTCGCTCAGCCGCTTGTCCTCACTCGAGCACGCGAGCGCGCACACACACACGCAAACACCCGCACACACACATACATAAACACATTCATCAGCTCCGCCGGAATTACTGTCATGATCAGTAGGCCTCTTCCCCTTCGCACGAAAAGTCCTGCCTCTCTCTTCTTCCTCACCGCCCGCGAGCACAAAAGAGGAGCTCTGTCAAAGACCCGGGGTCCGCGACCTCGACGCTCCCCCTGGTCCCGCCCTCCGCTCCGACCGCCTCAGACTCACCCTGAGCGCAGCCCGCTCCCTCCCGGAGCCCGGCCTGCAGCCGCCCACCCCGCCACGCCCTCGGCCCAACCCTTCCAGCCCATCCCGCCCCCGCCCTTGTCGCCTGACCCCGAGGCGCCGCAGAAAAGTGACTTCCGGACTTAGGGCTCGGCCACTTTTCTTCGCGCGCCCTTCGCCCTCGCGTGTGAGAGGCTCTTTGTGAAGACGAATGCGGTTGTAATGATGGATCCCTGGCCAGGTGGCCCTTTTACTGCAGGATTCTAAGAAAACAGACGTGGATACAAGGAGCCCTACTGCTGGGTGCGAGATTCGATAAAATTGAACCCTGAAAGTGAATGGAGTCCTGGCTCCGCGAGAGACGCCGCGTGCAGTGCTGACTGCTTCGATGGTCCTTCGACGGCCTTCTTCAGGGCGGATGCTTTCAAGGCACAGACAAGACTCCACTGACATCGACTTCACTGAAAGAGAAGAAATGTTTTAACCATGCTTCACTTTTCAACTTCGTGAATTGAGGCGAATTCATCATCGGCATGAGACTAACGAGAATAACGTTCGAGATAACGTATTGTAAGATCCATTGGAAAGTACTAAATATAAAGGCGAATTAAGAAATGCATTTAAAGGAATGTAATATTACGGACAAATAACGAGGAGAGAACTAAATATTAAGTTAAAAATTTAAATTACTACAAGTATTCATTATAGGGTTCTTTTCGAAGGATTGTTTATTGGAAAAGTGCCCAATGCAGAAGAATAATTCTTGCAACAGTAAGATACGAGTTGGTAATGTAGAACTGTAAAGTCGCAATTTACTGCTCTTAGGGCTATGACTGACATTCTAGGGCTGAGGCAAAAATATAGTTGTAGCTTTCATTTAAAATCGTCCCAGTTTCTGTAGCTGTGTGGCGAAGAAAAGCTCAAGCAGACGGATCTTGCCAATTATGGTGAAGAGAATACGTCATGTTCGTCTCATGTCCCTCTTATCCCTAAGCAACGGAATTTAACTAGGCCCAGGCAAGGGGGACTACCGACCCAAAACGACAAATACATATATTATTTATATATACATCATTTACAAAATATTTATTCAGTACATACAAATTTCTTGTCGATTGGAGAGTGTACACAAATTACACATGCCCTTTCAATAAAATTATGTAACTAGGTTATGATTATCTTCTAAAGCAGTAACTCGTAATTAAGGAACTCAATCATATCTTGAGAAATTTTGGAGTGAGCGCAGGCCCCATCCGGAGAGTGCCTTTGAACTACCCCTGCCTCCGCGAGATATACAGCGCCGGAGGACTTCCCTCGCAGCTCCTCAGAAGGGAACACGAGAAGATCCCGTCTGCGCAGACTTTTACGCAGTGTTAAACGAAACCGCACAACACCCCCGCCGCCCCTTCCGTCGGGCGCAAGGAGCCGCCTAATTGAAATTCCGGCTCGTCTTATCCCCTACCGGCGCCCCAACCCCCGCCCTGCACCTCTCCACGCCCCGCCCCCGCCCCCGCTCTCGCTTCCCGGCCCCGCCCACACGGCTCCCCCAACGCCGCGCCGGCACGTGATGTGTGCGTAGTCAAATGAATAACAACTTAAGTCATCCACTTAGGTGCTGTATCAGGTGGGGGCGTTGCCTTATCAGCGGCTGTGCTCACACTGCGGCGAGCCGCGGGCGCCGTCGATATAAATGAACAAAGTTTGTTGGAACCCAAACAGACGCCGCCTCTGCCGGAGTCTATGGGGCCACCGTGGCTTCGTCGTCGCCGTTGCATCTGCTTCCACAACTTTCATACCCTCACTAATACTCTCTCTAAAAATAACCTCGATTGATTCGGTTCCTTTTAATGAGCGCAGTCATGAAATAAGTTAGAACTGGAACAACCCAACCTGACTTTACCTCCATAATTACTTTTCTCGCAACTTTTTATCTCCCCTTCCGTGTCGAAGTATTATATTATTAGTAAAATAAAGAAGCTCAAGTAAATATTCAAAAGAAATTAATTGCCAATTTCAATAATTTTCGTATTGAACATGAGCAGCGATAGGATGATCACAAAGGATTTGGACACATTACTTCAATACTCAACGTATAATACTAGCAAAAGATGACGCTTTTGAAACATTTACAATAAGCAATACAAACCCCGTCAGCGTGCTACTGCTCGAAAGGCAATTACCCACCGAATTGTACAAACAAATTAAAGGCGAAAAAATGGAACTTCACAGGTCATGGTATCACAACAAAAGGAGACCACAAGCAAGGCCAAACAAACATTATTTATCAACACACGTTACGTTGCAGTACAACTCACCTTCGTCCATAAATCGGAAACGATTAATCCTGAATTTTCGCGTCATATAAAATGATTTATGTCGCAATCTGCACAATAAAACCTTTGCGGATACTCTGTTATATTTCTGATGACTAACCCACACCCACACCCTTCGTAGCATAGGTTCTCAAACACGTTCGAAGACGGGTTCCAGCTTCAAGCTATTTACACTTTTAAAATAATGATTTACAACGTGTGAAGTGTTCGGACGTGTCCACACAGCACTACATTTTAAAAATATAAATTTGTTCTTTTTAAATTCTTTCAAAAATTTTCAGAGATTGTTTTAAAAAAGCAAAGAACAATTAGTCATAAGATAGGTTTTATGAATAATAATCATATTATAGAATTATGACGACATAGACATCTCGAATTGAACACTTCTCGCTTTGAGGAAGACGGCGGAAGGGCGCTGACGTAACTGTCGCAAAGGACAACTGTTGAGGTCGGTCGATGTCGATTTTGACTGTGTCGTAGCGTGTCTGTTGCAGGATCGATCAACACCCCGTTTAAAATGTCGAAAAAAACTACAGAGTGCAAAGTTTGGGGCGCTTGTGATGCCCGGTGCACCCTTGAGTAATAAGAATTCGACGCGTTGCTGACCGGGAGGTCATAAGGTTCGTACCCCGATAGTGGGAGATTTTCGACCCCAACTATATGGCTAGGTCGAATTCAGCCGTCGTCTGGTTGTCAGTACTCGTGGCCGGCTACTCTGATCAATAGCTTTCCATGGTTTCTCTTAACAATACTATGCGAATGCCAGAACACTACCCTGAAAAACGGACCACGCGCGATCTCTCCATCCCTTTGCTTGTTCTATCTTCTACTCTCTCTCTCTCTCTCTCTCTCTCTCTCTCTCTCTCTCTCTCTCTCTCTCTCTCTCTCTCACACACACACACACACACACACACACACACACACAAAACTGGCACTTAACTGTCACACATGTTGGGAGACCGGTCGGAACTGGAACTGACAGCTAGTTCCTGCCGCCGTGCCCCTCCGGAGGAAATACCTGGAGATGGAAAAACCTTCTATGCTGATGTCTAGGTCAGTGCTGGATCTCACTATTCAGCAGGGGAAGGAATCACCGCCCGCTTCAAGTCAGAAAATATTCATTACACGAACAGTACGTGACCATATCAATTGACGATCCCGCAAACTTCAATCAATCAATCAATCAAGTAATCAATCTCAATAATATTGGCAGCAGTCTGTCTTTATGTTCCTACAAGAAACGGCAACGACAGAGCGCGCCACTGTAAGCACCGTCACCGCTCTAACCGGGAGTTGAAATGCTTTGGTGAGTTCCCGGAGCAAGTGGAGGTTCCAAGCAGTCCCCCCAGGCGGCGCTGAGGCGGCGGGCGTCCTCTCCCGGGGCTCAGAGACCGGCTGCGGAGGAAGAGCAGAGAATGGCGGGCAGGCCGAGCGGGGCAGATGCGCGTCCATGGCTTTCAAAGAGAAAATGTCACCGAAAACGTACAGAGGCACGCATGAGGGATTGGCACACATACGCCATCTTTGTAAGCATGCATTTACTTGCGATTACCTACTTTCCACGTACAGTCGACTCCGGCTATAGTGAATTTCTGGGGACTAATTATTTTGGTTCACTATATCAGAGGTTCACTATACCCGATGATGTCAAAAGTAAATACAATTTCTCCGCACTGATTAATTTTATTAATGTAGAGATGCAGCAAAATACATTAGCAGCACCAACTGAAAATTTCAATATCTTTTTTTGACCTTAAAAATTGTTTTGAATTGTTTGCTTCGTACATTTTTCAGAAGCAATTTCTCAATATCCTTCTCGCGTTCGTGCTCTCTCCGTAATAGATTCTGCATTGTCCACTGTCTCTAAGTATCGTAATGCAGTCTCGACACCCTTCAATGCCTCTTCCACTGTTGGAACACCGTCCCACTCTCCGAAGGCCGTTTTACTCGCCTAATAACATACGAGATCATTTCGGTATTTCATATGACGTATTTCTTTACTATAGCTGAAGTTCAGAGTTCACTGGAACCGAATATTTTTATGCGTATTAGTAATGTAAGTGAAATGGGACCAGTGACTTAGGTTCACTATAACCGAGTTTTCTCTATATCCCAGTTCACTATAACTGAAGCATTTGCTTTCTATCACAAATGTATTTCAAAGATTTTTTTTAAATATTCGGTCTCTATATATTAGGAAACTGGCAATGAACGCAACGCTATTATTACAACCATCCATATCCATTTCAAATATATCCGACGTCCTTGCGTATGGTCTCTCTCACACGCCTATTTCGTCGAGATTCTTCGTATGTGGATTTTCTCAGTTGGATTTTCGTAGCCTTCTGTGACCTGTTCCCGTGTACGAAGAGTGAATCAAGATTACGGAGTGCGTTTGGGGAAGGAAAGGTTATTTTATTTTATTAGGTATATGGACAGCTCTTTGGTTTGGTTTGACAGGATTCTACAGAGGAGCTAATGACTTACTTTCCAAAAAATAAGTCCGAAGTACTTTTACAAATAACAATTTATAAGTGAATGGATAACGATCCGGGAGACTTTTATACCAGCATGAATTGCATCACAACCCGGTATCAGACAAGTTTGATGATTACGGGCTATTACAGATGCTATACCGATTAATCCCATTAGTGTAGTGAATGTTGTTTATGGAAGAAAGCTATGATTCCTTCCCAGTTGGACGGTGAACCTACCACTCCAGCGTAGGGGAATTCCTATCATCAGGTGATGGGAGCAGGTCTCCGGACACATGTAATGTAGTGCGTGTACATGTAAGTGCATGTGAGTAAGGGGAAAGGGTAGGACAAGGAGGTGATCCGTTTGTTAGGGTACTGCTGCAGCATTCGCCTGGTACTGATCGGAATAAACAAGAAAAACTACCAATCAGAGCGGCCGATCCCTAGAATTCTCCTTCTGACAGTGACCTAGCTTTGCAATTTCTAGTTTCAAAATTCCCTACCGTTTTGAATCGAACCCTCGGATCCCTAGTCAGAGTTGCTGCAGAGACGCAGGCTCTGAACAAAACCCAGACGATATATCGTGGAAGTAAGAAGAAAATGAGAGAAGGGAAAATGTCTTAAGGCAGCTCCGTACATTCGGTAGCTGGCGAGTAGCGAGCAACCGCTTGCCGAATCATGAGTACTCAGGTTGGGGTGTTAACTTTTTTTGCCAAGCGCCAAACATTCGGTGTTCATTCCTACTCTCAGCATGTCGATCTTTTGGAAAGATCAAAAGAAGCGAACATTCGCTGAGCACCCCCCATCCCACACACGGAATTGAACGAGTAGACGCTCGTTAGTCGCCCAATGCCAAATGTGCCAAGCCACCTCACTCTCAAGGATTCCGGAAAGAAAAAGAAAACTGAACGAATGAAGATACCGGAAGATATATGCAAAACTGATGGAAGCCGAGATTCTAAGAAACCAGAAAAAATGCCAGTAGACGGGAAAACTAACTAGAAAACCAGAAAATCAGAATCCACACGAAAATATGAAATTGGTATTCCGAAGAACTAAAAAAAACTGCCAAATTATTCGGAAACTGACATTAGAAAAAAACACTCATATAGTGAGTATTGTCACAGAACAATCACACGTTCATCATTCCACCGCACTAATGGAATCTCATTATGACAAATCATGCTAGGCATGATGTAGGACGATTGGCCTCAGCACTCTCGGTGCGAATGATATAGAACCAAAAAAATTGATAACCTGTGAAGAGGAGAAGAACGCACAATCACAGCGATGATGATCAAGTGAAAAATATGTCCTTTTGATGGGTTACAGAAAAATTAAACCGAAAAAAGTTAGGAACCAATGCATTTGAATGGTCAAGGAGTTGGCGAGGGAAGCAGGGCAATCGCAAAAGTAGGTCACCGTACGTTTAAGGAATTCCGCCAGAAAATGAGGAAATCCTGGCCGGGAAAATTCAACAGATCGATCAAGGCATCAACGCAGAGAAAAGGAGATGTGCGGAAAAGAAATAAGAACGAGAGAAGAAGAAAAAGAAAGTAAGAAATGAAGAAATACTGATATTGAATCCAACTAATAGGAATAGCAAAGGTCGAAACAAAAAGAATCTAGATATATAAATTCAAACTTCAGTTACCTAGTTCAATCTGTCTAGTATCAGAATACCTCATATAATTAAGCCCGGAGGGATATATTGGATCTACCTGGCATAATAGGATGGTCAACTAAACCTAGACGGATGAAAGGCTAAGTTCACTGCAGAAAGAACTGTCTAGCAGAAGTAGATAGCTATATTAACACACAATAGTTACCACTGAATTAACTTGAAATCAGTGCAGTAGCTGATACAAATATATAAAGAGAACACAGCAACTAAATGGGGGCAAATGATCAGGAAATTGCAATATGAAAATAAAGCACAATACTTTAATAGTTCTTCAGGATGTTACGAATAGTCTGAAATTGACACTAGAGGCGAAGCAAATGAAAACACTAGTAGTAGAGCGAACCTATACAACAATAAAGTTACCACTGGAAATAGCACTTTATAAGATAGAATGCAGGCAATCATGAAGCATGTAACAACAATGTACCCAGCAAAACAAGAAACTATCAAATATATAGGCCAATGTGCTATGTATCAGTTTTTCACAATGATGAGTATTACAGGAACAAGACGATGGCTCAAAACGAATAAAACACACTAACAAAATAATGTGTACAGACGAGCTCGAAACGAAAAGGTAACGTGTATAATGCCAAACGTACATCACATCATCACGCGTTTGATTCCGTATTGTAGGAACCCCAAAGCCAGTCACTCGCCCAATGACGGCCGGCTAGCAACGCCACAGCTGGCTGTGCAAACGGAGACCTCGCAGAACTAGGTCAACGTGCCGTGTACTACACCCGGACGCCCGCGCGAGTGAGCCGGGAGCGACTCTGGACCCGCGGCACTGGGGCAGCGCGAGGGCGAGGGCCAGGGCGAGGGCGAGGACCCGGGCGGGGGCGGGGGCGGCAGCAGGTGCGGCAGCGCGCGCGGATTGGCCGGCGCCTCTGCGACGTCTTGGGGGCGGCGGCGGCGGCGCCTTTCGCACTGCGGCACTGACGGATGCGGGCCACACGCACCCACGCACCCCCGCACGCACAGGCCGCCCCCGCCCCGCCCCCGCCGGAGGCCTCGGGTATCGATCCCCGAGGCCTCTGCGCGCGCGCGCGCGCCGCGCCCCCGGCCTTCACAGTGCGGCTTCCGCTCCGCCCCCGCCCCCGCCCCCGCCCCCCGCTGTCGCTTCCTCCTCCTTGCCCCAGCGCCCGCCGCTGCGACAGCCTCTCTCACTCCGCCCCGCGATCGCTTCGACGGCTCTCCTCCTCGTGCAAGCGGTTCCTCTGCTGCACCCTCACCGGGAGCGGTAGCTCAGTGCATCAATTGATGTTATGCAGCGCCTCTGACCGGGAGGTTCTAGGTTCCCACTCCCCATGGCGGAAGGATTTCCGACACTAGCTTTTCAGCTAGATCGAATTCAGTCGCTGTCTGGAGGAGAATTCTAGCGGCCGGCTGCTCTGATCGGTAGTTTTCCGTGGTTTCTCCGATCAACACCAGGCGAATGCCGGAGCACTACCCTACCAAACGGAGCGACTGCGAGCGATCTTTCCTTCCTCTTCCTTATCCTATCCTCTCCCCTTACACACACACACACACGTACACTAACATGCTCTACACTAACACATATTCCGGGAGACCGGTCGGGAGCTTAGAGCTTGTCCCGATTGGGGCGGTGCCCCGCTGGTGGGGGAGTCCTAGTTAGGGGGAAACCCCACTAGCGGACGGTAGGTCGGCGCCGGATCTTGCCATCCAGCGAGGGAAGATCACCACCATCTCCCGAGAAAAAAACATGCACTACACTAACGGGACTAATGACCAGAGCAGTTGACGCGCCCGGAAACACGAAAAAATCAATCAATCAATCTGAACCCTCCTCTCCTCCGCGCCTCTTTCCTTTCGTCCTTCCGTCTCTTAGTCCATTCATCTGTCTATCCGATCGCCTCGCATCCTACTATCGTTCAAGCCCAGCGCTCCCTTTTTCTCTACCCCCCCCTCTCTCTCTCTCTCCCTCTCTCTCTCTCTGACCTTTTCTCTCTACGTTGTGCCTTCCTGTTTGCACTCTCTCTCTGTCTTCTTAACATGCCCGCTTACCCCGCTGTCTCTTCTATCATTCCCTCCAAAACCTCGCCAAGTATCCAGTGCCTTCCACGCGTGACCATTGTCATTTTCTCCATGTGTCATGTGTCGTCTCTCTCCCTCCTTCCTGTCTGTTCTCCTTAGTCACTTCCCTTCTGGCCCCCCCCCCCCCCCGTTGTGCCTCGCCGTCCCTTGGTTCTTCCATTCTCTTCGTTCCTTCGACTCGAAACGTCGATCAAGCCAAGGCTTATGATCCCTTGTCTCTTCGTTCTTTCTTGCTCTCTTCTCTCTACCATGCTCTATCATTTCCATCATCACACCGTTATGAGTCTTGATGATCGTGTCTACAGACGCTTACAACCCATGTCATCCGATGTCTATATATCCCATGTCATCTTCCCCGCGGCTTGACCAAATTTCTGTGCCTTCCACTTCCGTTATTTTTTTTTCCTCTTTGCCCTCACTATCCTCGTGCCTCGGTCGGCGTGCCTCATGTTGGTCCCCCCTTGCTGTTATCTTGCCCTTGATCCATTGTCCCTTTCTTCCACTTAGCCCCTTCGAACTTGATCTCCTGCTTCTGATCTAGTCTTTGTCCCGTTTGCTGTGCCCTCTCACGATCATTGTCCACCCACGTTGAATTCTGCCTCGAATTGAACCGCATTTAATAATCATCCTTTCTTCTTACAACCTTCTCACCACTTCACATTCTACATCATTATCTTCCGTTTGCCATAATTCCTAGCGCTCGATCACTCTTCATTCATTCGCTTTTCGTTTTCTCTGCCATATTCTAGTTCTATACATTCAAATACTCTCCAGAGCATTTCCCCTTACTCCATGCATACCATATCGTGTGATTTACTTTTTCTAACTGTTTCATTACATTTTCCTCTTGCCTTCGTCCCCTTCTCCGGTTTTCTCATTCTGTTTCTTCCTCGAAAATGATTAATTCATTGGCAATGCTGATATCAGCCAGCTACACCATGATCTGATATGCCCGCTTATTCTGTCCGTCTCCCTCCCCCTCTCTCTTTCTATTTATATCTCTCGTTTCGTCACACAGAATCAGGTTTGTAGTTTCTAATGCACATCTAATCTTGTTTGTCCTATCTCTAGATCTTTCCACTGGTGTCAAGCATCACTTTTTGAATATTTCGTCTTACAAACTATTGTTTATAGGGATATGCGGCCCTAGTTGATAGGAATATTCACACATCCCTTATTCTTACGCTTTTCGAAACATTCTTCTTTCTATTATGTCTCTCTATTTTCGACTCTCTCAGTCTTTCTTTCTTCGCCACCCTTACACATTTTCCGAGGTCTAGTGACTCTGCTTTCTCCTGTCCTTTCGACGCCGCCCCGCCCCGTCCCGGCCGTTGCAGATGACACTCAGCCCCCGACCGCGGTGGAAATACATGGGTGGGTTCCTCCGGTGCACCGATTTCAGTTGGTTCGGCGCATCACCACTTTGCGACACGAACCACGTGACCACAGCACGGGCATTTCGTTTGAAAAGCTAGACAAGACGCTGGCCGCCGTGTCGCATGGAGAGCGAGAAACATTTTGAAAGTGATACAAAGTGACAAATTTTCAACGGTACCCAACCGAAAATAACACGATGAAGATGGTACAAGATACAGTATTTAAAAGAAATGCTTCATAAATGTTTCAATGTCTTCAAACGAGGTGATAATTTTGGTATCTGGCGGCATTTAAAATTCCCGCTAATACTGTGACGCAGAGTGGTGTCTGAAGCTCATTGGTCGAGGTCGGATACGATGCGCAAGAGCCCCCCCCCCCCCACTACAGCGACGGCGCCCCGCGCATAATGAAGGCAGCGATGCACGCGCACCTCCCGCGCGCGGAATTCGGAAGTGGGTCAACAAGTTTAAGGCGACCGACTTGCGCCATCATCCCTCACACTGGCGTAGCTTATCGGTTCTGGTAAAACTTTACGTGTGTCACGCAATAGAGACGCCTGTTAGTAGTTTCTCGCCTTCTCAGACAGAAAGGAACGTTAATCACTTACTGTCACCGGTTGCTATGGCTCTTCCATCTTCGCGCTATTTTCGCACAACAAATCCGTGTGTGTGTGTGTGTGTGTGTGTGTGTGAGAGAGAGAGAGAGAGAGAGAGAGAGAGAAAGAGAGAGTGTTGAAACAGTAATCGACGTTAGTTTAAACCAATAAACGGCAGAAACAGTAATGTAAATAATATGCAACAACTTGTGATCTAATTCTTCTAGAATAGAGAAAGGAAAAAAATTTTTGTTGACAGGAATACAATTGATAAAAAAAGTCATTAAAATTGAAATAATTCTAAAAGCCGAAGTAAATAAACTATAACGTTTGAATTTATCGGAAGAATTGAGCGTTCCCGGCAATAATGAAGATTAACAAAAAATGTTCTCTAAATAACTGCCCTGGTTAAGACTAACAATATGCTTAAAAACAAGTCGAAATGGCTAATTTATAAATGTTAATGATACTTTCGTAAATATTACAGTATTTAAACATACTAAAAAACTCTCTTCATAGCACCACATCATTTCAAAAATATACCATCAAAAAATGATTGAAAAAGTGTTCCTGTTCAGACTTTTTGGCCGTAATATATCGATAAAATATATTGCAGATATTTCTGCGTAAAATATCACGGTACAATTTTCGACCCGCTGCGTCGCCCAAGATAGAGCGGTGATTGGCCCGTAATGGAACATAATAGCAGGGAGATCTGTACAGCATAGGCCATTAATCCCTTTCACCAAGTCGAATGCTCAAATTTTATAAGATTGAATCAGCTCTCCATTTAACACGGTTTCGATTCCAGAGCGAAATTTGTTCGCCGACCACAAAGGCGTCTGCTGGGGACAGTGGGCGAGGGCGGTCCTGGCAGCTCAATGGAGGGCGGGGCGGCCGGTGGGCGAGTGGGTGGGCGGGCGACTCGCCCACGAACTGGAAATTTCTCGGTGGCCTCTCCCTTAGCACTAGTTGGCACCTCTTCAGCTCCTCAGCCGCCTGCCGCTGGAGGGCACACGACGCGGTGGCAACAATGGGAATAACAGAAGCTGCGCTGGAAACAAGTTTCAAGGAGGCCGACGTATTTCCAAGGACCTTCGGTGTTTTGTAACAAAAGAATGCTATTGTATTGCGTTTCAGACTGAAAATTGAGGTAACTGGAAACAGAAGACTGTTTATGTATTTCCTGACGACGAGCTTGACTGGTTGTGTCACAACAAATCGTGCGAGCTGATGTTGACCGAAGATTCTATTCAAACACTTGATGCATTGGAGTGCTTGTCACAGCAAGTTTGGGAATACAAACGTGGGCGTTACATCATATCATTGTTCGAGCCCTAACATATTAGCATTATTAGCAGTTGTCAGTGAAAATCACTAAAGGGCAAAATATGTTATTGTACACGCATCTTCGTCTTTCGATATCTGCCCGAAATATCTTTTTACTAAAATAAATTTGAGAATACTATTATGCATAAAATTACATAAAGCATTTAGTACTTCCGTTACAGAAATCTACATCCAGGTCATATTGTTTATAATTATACTCCTAAACTTCTTAATAATATAAACAGTACAGGCCTCAACTATAATAATGTGTCATACTAATCTATTATCCCAGAAACTTCTAAAAGACAGAGACACAGTGTATTCATTATCAAAGTTCAATTGTGTTTCCAAGTTCAAGCATTCCCATCCAACTCTTTCCACAATGCCTCGGGACGCATGAATCCCAGGTACCCAGGAGCGTGCCACGGGTTTATTTTCGCGCACTTCCGCAAGTTGGCGAATTCCATTTCAGACGCGATTGCTCCCAGCTTCTCCGACAAGAGTCGAGCGCGGGGTCGTGCAACAGCTAGTCAGCTCACGCGCGTCACCCGCTGTTCCCGGGACGAACTCCTTCGCACAGAACACAGCGCGAGGGCGCAGCACCCCGCAATAGCGCGCTCCGCGGGCAAAAGTGCAAACTGCGCGCTTCCGAGACGTTCCACGCATTCGCAAAATAAAGAGTTAAGCAGTGGCTCTAAGACTTAGAGTATCAAAGAAAGTCCTCGAAAAAGAAGAAATAAGAAATAGAAATTTATTCGGGTGGACGTTTGGTTTGGTTTGGTTTTTTCGTGTTTCCGGGCGCGTCAACTGCTTTGGTCATTAGTCCCGTAAGTGTAGTTCATGTTTGTTTTCGGGAGATGGCAGTGATCTTCCTCGCTGGATGGCGAGATCCGGCGCCGACCTACCGTCGGCTAGTGGGGTTTCCTCCTAACCAGGACTCTCCCACCAGCGAGGCACCGCCCCAGCCGGGACAAGCTCTAAGCTCCCGACCGGTCTCCCGGAATAAGTGGCAGTGTAGTGCATGTTAGTGTAAGTGTGTGAAAGGGGACAGGAGAGGACAAGGAAGAGGAGGGAAAGATCGCGCGCGGTCCGTGGCCCGTTTGGTAGGGTACTGCTCCGGCATTCGCCTGGTGTTGATCGGAGAAACCACGGAAAACTACCGATCAGAGCATCCGGCCGCTAGAATTCTCCTCCAGGCAGCGACTGAATTCGACCTAGCTGAAAAGCTAGAGACAAAAATCCTGCCGCCGTCAGGATTCGAACCTAGGATCTCCCGGTCAGACGGCTGGACGTCACGGTTATGCAGACTTTTCGGTTTCTTTGTACAGTCCTATCACAGTTCATGAGCCGTTACGGTGTCACCCAATCGGGAGCTTAAACGCTACTACAGTGACGCAAATAAGGTGACGTTCATCCTCCCTATTGGAGGACACCGTAACAGCTGATTTACGTCGACAAACCCTATGTTTAAATCGAAGTATAGTCATTATTAGGGAACGGAATTTATTGTAATAAAAAAAGCAAAATATGTACATAGGTATGTACTTATTTTTTGTAAAATATGTAAGAAAAAATAGAAAATATGAGAAATACAAATTCGTTACAATGTTTACAATTCCATTCTTCAAGCGTATTCCGAGCAGAGTACATTGCCGATCAGATCTTAATATGGATTCAGAGAGGCTGAAAGAAAGTTCTACATCTAAAGAAGCAATTATCCGCTAGTTTCATCTGAAATATATAAAACTTTTGTATTGTATACAATGTTTAGGAGGAGTCGGCGCTCAAGTAAATAGCCCCACGATAAATGGCCTACGATAGAAAGACGAGGGGGGGGGGAAGGGAGCATACGCCCCCCCCCCCAACTCAACAAAAGGTAAAAGACAATGATCTCAATTTTTTTCGAGTTACGCATGGGGTCTATGAAACATGAGTAAGCACATGGTTGAAGCTCCTTCTGCTTCACATACATCCGCTCATCCTTGATCCCGACTATGCAGTTTCCAAGAAGCAGATAGGGCGGGGCAGGTAAGTTTGACAATTAATCGCGAAGGTTATGCGTTAATACAAGCCCATTCCGTGTCTTTGCGAGTGTTTCAGTAACAAAATTAGTTTTCAATTAACAAATATTTTGAACTCGCATGAGAAATGTTCATTTTCGACTTATAAATATATTAATATGTAACGCAATATGTAGAAATAGATAAAACATGTAAAAATATGTAATTATACCAAAATATGTAAAAATATGTAAAGTAAAAATGGTTCCAATTTGTTCAGAATGTCGTGTTAAGTCTAAAAAAACATTAATGAATGCTGGTATCTTACCCTGTAAAAATATGTATTTACATGAGAATCCGTTCCCTAGTCATTGCATCAGGCTTCCCAAACAGCACCCGCACTAGGTACTTGCCCGCCTGAGAAGCCTGGCGCTCCTGGCTTATGGGCCCCTTCCCCTGGCTTCACTCTCATTTACTCTCCAAATCCAGGGAGGGTGCACTCGCGCAAGCTGAAGGGGAAGAAGGCGCAAAGCGCACTCGAAGTAGAACGAAGAATGGTGGTTTCGTGCGAATGGCTGACGTTTTCTGTCAAGTAGGTTGTTGTTCAGAAAAGTTTGTCCTTATTTACTGTGATTGTGTTTTTTTGTTAGCCCTGATGAAGGAATTAAATATTCCGAAACGTTGGCAAACTAATGTAATTCATTAATTGACCGATCCCGTGATCCATTATCCTACTACTTACTAACGGTCGTGATTTCTACAATGGTTGATTTCTACAATGGTTTTCTGTCAAACAACCGAGATTTCAATACTGTTTACATACTTTACTAGTGCAGTCCACTCCGGTTATAGTGAACTCGGATTTAGTGAACCCTCGGTTACAGTAAACTTTAGTCCCTGGTGCCGTTTTCCTTACAGTACAAATCAGCATAACAAGATTCGGTTATAGTGAACGAGACTGCGTGGCCCGAATCATATTTTACCTTACGTTCGGGCGCGAAGCTTTGTGGCAAGCTGCACTGCGTTTCATATTCATCGAATTTCTCGGAACAGATGTCGCCTTGCGAGATACGAGAGGGAATGAACGCAGTTTAGACGTCGTGCGTGACGCCGTGTCCATTTAGTTTACCAGCTGCGTGGACACGTACGATAGAGTGAGGCTCGGCACCGAGAAAAGTGTAAATGGAGAATAAAGTTTTTCCTGCCTCAAACGTATATTAGAAAATAGAAGATGTTGTAATTTCTCAAAATCTAATTTGGAAATGCATATAATAGTAAATAATAATGAAAATAATTAAGAACATTTCTTGTATAACTTAATTATTTCTGGTTTCTGAAGGTATTTTGTATTTTTCAATTTTTGTATTTTTGTGCTAATGTAAATTTTGTGTGAATAATATTTAACATATCAAATATGATTGGTTTAAAAAATGTACAATTTTAATTAAATTAAAACACTGAAATCATAATATTTCATTCACCTTCAATTTCACATCCAAAATGTAAAATAAGTTGAAAAATAGATTAACTGGAGTTTTTAGGCTACATAACACCATTTGCAAATGTTTGATATTTTTATTGCATGTTTTACAGGTTTTCGTGTTTTTATTGCACGTTTTAGAGAGTTTTATTGCACGAAAATCCGGCATTTAATTATGTTTATGGGACCTTGGTCGTTTTCAAGCTATTTGAAACACATATCAATTACAACAACTTAACCATTTAGAAAAGAGAATAATATATTTAAAAATTAATTAGGTTGCGTTTATATTTAACTAGGACAATAGTTTGATTAAAACACATTTTAACTCAATTATAGCGAGAAAAAAATATTTTTAGTAGTTCTAAAATAATCCTCTCACAAATATAAGCTGTTTAAACCGCGAATACGATACTGCAATACTGGAAGATAGAATCTTGATGAAGTGCTTGCTACTTGCACAAGAACAACACAAAAATTCATGAACGTCAGTGTTGAAATTCAGACACTTCAAGATATAGCCGCTTACAAAGAAATACTTACATTGTTTATAGGTTCACACTTCTCAGAACGCAAAAACAGAAGCAAATCCGCTCACCTGCAAATTAACAAAACAAAATTAATATTAGCATTGGTCTGTGAAACCATTAATACAGTTAAGAATACGTACTTTTCGAGAAGGTGTAGAGTAACTTTTTAACAGGTAACCTTACTTTTTAACAGATTTCCTGAGGTGGCGATACACAATCAAATGCAACTTTCCTTAGCCCTAAATGTATATTGTTTCTCAATAATTTAATTCGTGAAGTTTGTGCTAATTACCCCGGTAAGTAATACTTGGAAATAATTAATGCACCATTCGTTTTACTTAGATTTGACATGAAAGAAAACGCTGAAAACAGTATAAAATTGTTACATCTACCGTAAAAGCTATTCACAATTAATGTACTTCCGTTCTTTGGCATACTATTAGTTTGATCCAAGACAGAAGGGTCTACTACGGAAACAGATTTCGGACCCAACGATACTTTTCATCCTTCGGGCGAGAACGTGGCGCAGCGGCTACGTGTAGGGCGCCAGGGACAACCCGGCTCACTCCTCGCCCACCTCCCGACCCTGCCAGCCTGCCCGCCCACCCGCGTTACGTGGACAAACGATCAGTGACGTCATGTCGGAGAGGGTGACGTCACGCGCCGCCGGCGAGTCAAGGCCTGGCGCCCGCGCGCGATTGGCGCGACGGACGGACTCGCCCATCTCCGGCGCTCGCTCGTCAGCCGGCTGCTGCCCCTTGACCCCTGCCGCGATGGGATCGCAACGAGCAGATCTCGCGGCACCGGTGGCTGCTCTGCGGGATTCACTTCGGGGCCTTTCAAGAGATGCTAGCCGCTTTTCAGGGAAATGGCCATTTTGTTGTGAAATGGCACGGTGGGAGGGGGACGGGCACCAGTTGGAAGTTGTACGTACACCTTCCAACTACCAGGAGCGGTGGCTCAGTGCATCAACTGATGTCACTGCAGCGCCTCTGACCGGGAGGTCCTAGGTTCCCACTCCCAACGGCGGCAGGATTTTCGACACTAGCTTTTCAGCGAGGTCGAATTCAGTCGCTATCTAAAGCAGAATTCTAGCGGCCGGCTGCTGTGATTGGTAGTTTTCCGTGAATTCTCCGATCAGCACCAAGCGAATGCCGGAGCAGTACCCTACCAAATGGACCACGAACCGCGCGCGATCTGTCCTTCCTCTTCCCTTACACACTCACTCACACTAACATGCACTACACTACCACATATTCCGAGAGACCGGTCGGGAGCTCAGAGATTGTCCCGGTTGGGGCGGTGCCCCGCTGGTGAGAGAGTCCTGGTTAGGGGGAAACCCCACTAGCCGACGGTAGGTCGAAGCCGGATCTCGCCATCCAGCGGGGTAAGGTCACCGCCATCTCCCGAGGAAAAACATGCACTACACTAACAAGACTAATGACCAAAGCAGTTGACGCGCCCGGAAACACGAAAAAAAATCAATCAATCTAACCTTCCAACTAGTCTCGTTTTGATAGAACAGATACTAACACTGTCCTAAATTCACGTTTTATTGAAAAAATATCCAAGATATGTTATTTAACCTATGATAAATGTAATGGAAATACTTTTATGTAAAACGATTAATATGACTTTAAATGATTTACATTCGTACATGTTTTATACCTTGTTTAATTTATTATTTTAGTACATATTACATTTTTGTAATTGTCGATTTGCAAAGACATGGAGATTTGTTCAATGCGTACACTTAAGGGGATAAAAAGATTCTTACAAAATTGCACGAACGGACGAGAATGGGTCAACAGGGACAATGTTTGTGTACGTATTTGTTGTACGATCACATTCTACCTTACGTGTGAATCAGTTGACTGGTATAGACAATGTACTCATCATTCCAGTATATTTATATGCACATATGCTGTGGCACCTCTAATACCATATTTTTTTCACAGACATATTATTCATACCACTACCTTTGATTTCCCTGATTCTAATATAACCACTCTACGATAATATGTAAGCAACCGCACCACTTCCTCGTGAACTCGAAAGATAATCGAAAGAGTGCAGAGATGGAAAGGTCAGAAGCTTCTTCTATCAGCCTCTTCAAGCCGGGAATACGCGCGTCTAAGCATTTCTCACTATTCCAGGAGATTCTCTCTCAATTGATTATTCTTATTTTATATCCACTTTTTGATAAAAAAATCACTCGCCGCTCCTGTGATGTTAAGAGGTGTACGATCATGGTTTAACATTGGATACCTGTGTTACGAATCAATGCATATTATTTATTTTCCAAGACATCTGGCGTAAATCTGAAGACTAATGTCTATCATCGTGCAGTGTTCGGTTAAATATTTACCCCCGTGTACTGTTTCTGATTCGAAAGTTCTGAACCTATAAAAGGCCTCTTCCTACAAAAGGCCAACAGTCGTCAATGGAGAAATCTTTGTTTATATTAGACGATTAACACGTTCCACCCGAAAAAAGAATTCCACTGTCACACTAAACAATGTTTCATCGAACCGAAGTTCAAGAAGAGGCCGGTCCTTGGCAACCACCAGCACTTGTGCCTCTCCGCTCGACCTGTTGCCGCGAACCCGGACCTCCTGGCTCGAGACCCCCCTCCAGCGAGCGCCCACCGCAGCCGGCGACAAGGGCCCTCCGTCGAGCCCCGGCAGCCCCCTCGGCGCCCCCCCCCCTCTGCCCAGGGCGCGGCAGCGCAGCCAAGCGGCAGGCCGATAAGCGTTCCCGCACCCCCCGAAGCCAGCGGCGATTTCGCGATCAGATGCTGCTCTTCCGCTTTGGGTACTCGCGATAGGGCTATTCAAACAATGCATTCGCAAAATTGTGCTTTTTTTACGATCGTATAAAAAAAGAGGCATTTCACACACCGCTACCCGGGCGTGAAGTTAAGTCTTTTCTCAAGGCATCTGACAAACGTGAACCTTTGCCAAGCTGGCACCCACAGTTCTCAGAAACTCAAAATCAACTAGACTACAATGATGAACTACTTTCGTAGGTGGCGGTGGTTCCACAACGGCACAGATTCTCTCGTACTAGTTTCCTATTCTCTGCGGCTGGGCTAGTTTTTCATTTTCTTCCACTCTATTCCTAAGTGCCATCTATTACCCCCTAACATTAATTCACATTTTCTCAAATTTTGGGTCACGTAATAATAAAATAGAAATATGACTTTAAAAATGTTATAAGAGTAAAACCTTGGCTTGAACGTTCGTTCGAGCATTTGGACTTGTTTTTGAGAAAATTTGTTGAAGCGTTTCTCAAAATCAGCAATTTTGAGCTAACTTCACAAAAAACCTTTTAGTTTCGACAAAGTTCGACATATAAATTTTAAAATGAATTTTTAAATATATTGTAAATTTATATATTTCTTTATAAATTTTATCATTCATTTTTTATCAACCCTCTTATTCCGCCCAGTCTTCATTCACTTTCGACACAGTTGTTTCTCCCACGAGAGGGAAGCGTATTTTTAATGACCTCGTTGGGAATGTATGGAAATGTTTCTCATACAAATACGTGACACACTTAAATACACCTGAACAATGAAGAAGACATGATACTACTGGATCTATCTCAGTTTGTTAATCATGTCATGATGATTGTGCACCAAATTTGCACGAAATGCGCATCTCGTCTACATGTAAGACACGTGTGTAAACTATCCACTCTCGATAAACATATTCCTCGGTTTATTCAATTTTCTTTGATGTCTTTCCACTTAGTAAATTTCGAAATCGGAAACAAATCATTTCTCCATTTCGATAACTCAGAACGTTCTTCTTTAGTTTTGAAATATCTATGTTCAACCTACCAACTTTCTGAGTGATTTAGTGAGTGATTACTAACATTTAGTAAGAAAGATAATTGGAGAAATAAAACTTTATTGAAACATCAAAAAACAGAAAATCAGTACACTACCAGGAAAGATTTTTCCAGCTGGAGTTCAAAAAGGAATACTTAAAGAGAACTAGTGGTGCTAAAACAGTACGCACTTTCTCGCCCGTATTTCACGTTAACTTACGTGAAAAGTACTCAAATTTTCGAAAAATTGTACATGACTTTATATCAAAATCGATTGTTAAGAATAGAATTCCATTTAAGGAAAAATCTCTAACTTCTTAATTGTATGTGTACGAAGACGCCGAAAATTTTTTGAACTTTTGCAAGTTTCGAAAAATTAGGGTTGTTAATGAACAAAACACCTTTCTCCTAAACGTCCTTCACACTAACAACAAAATTAAATAAAAAACGATGAAGCCATTTTTTAAAACTTTGAAAATGTCCCTGGGGCTTCATGTAAAGTACTCTCCAGAATTAAAATATTTTCAAATTCAAGGGGCCTCGACATCAGCGACATCGATTAGAGAATATCAGTTTTTGAGAAAATCGGCTGAACGGTTTAGCCGCTAGCTTTGTTCACAGACGGACAGATAGACGTTTAGCCGTCATTCGATTTTCCGGTATCAAAAACCCACAAAACATGGAATCTGGCTACACTACATGTTAGAGGATTTTAGTTTCTAAATTTACCCACTGCACGTTTTCGTTACCAGGGCCCTGTAATAAGAGTTTTCTGCCGAAAATTCACGTTTTCTTCGCGCAGGATTACGAAACTTTCTCTCTACTCCGGAGCGAGAAAGTAATAATTTCATTTACAAAACATCCACCCTTTATTACACTTCAAAAAGAGCTCAAGCTTTTTCAGTACAAACGGATAACTTTAACAATTTTTTACACATTCATTGTAGTCCTTCGCAACGAAGTGTTCAAAAGAACAAAAATCCGCTGTTGAGGACAGCAAGGCTTAGTAAGAACACGCGCCCTTGGTCTGCGTGCACGCGTCAGCCGCACGCGGCGTGATTTCCGGGCAGCGACGGCCCGGAGCGGCGCTGAAACGCAATCTTTCCGGGCAGCAAGATTAATTCGCCGGGCGATGTTTAACATTTTTTTTTTCGTGAAAAACGGCGTCGTGATTAATTAAAACACCGTAGGTGAGCCCTAATTAAACCTCGCCCGCTGAGGGGAGCCCTGACGACGGGCCAACGATCACGCTCATGATAGAGATGGCACGCGTGCCAGGGCAACCCGCAGGGTTCAAATTAGAGCGCGCGTGCTTCGTCGCTTATTTTAAGTATTTAATCTTAACATGAAAAATGCATTGCACGTTCGAATAGGCGATCGTTACGAATGTCGTCACTTTATTGAGATTTTTTGTTTATTGAGGAAAAGCTGAAATAACCCGGCCGTCTTGGGTATTTATTTATCACGAGAATTTATTAGACACAGCAATGAATGAGTTCTATCTACGGTATAAATGGATGAAATGTTATTTAATTCCCGTCATGCCTTTCCCCCATCCGTACTACCCAGATTCGTTCCGAACCGTCCTTTTTCGCTCCGCTCTCCACGACAATCTCTCCTCACACTATTTCGTCCCTATTCGCTGTCGTCCCCCACATTTACGTCTCTTCCTGATTTCGCCCTATGCCCTTTCTATCTCACACCATCCATCCCGCCCGGCCCAGCCTAGCCCAGCCCCTGCTCCCAACGCAATCCCTTAGTACATAAACGAAATGCGGGTTGCGTTAATCGTTTTTAAATCGATTTAACATTTTGGGAGCTATACCCCCTTGGTTTTTTTCTCGGCATTCTCAAAAGTATTCGGGTAAAATGTGATTGAAATTGCTGCTCGACTTCTAGAGTTATACTTGAATTACTGCATTAGTTTAGTAAGGCGACGCTTGGTTTAAATTTTAGAATAAAATGTAACAGATTTGTTTACATTACTGATTACTTAATATCTTAATATCTTAATACCTTAATATCTTTTGTCTGCAGCTATTTTTACACATTTATGTCAATAAATGAGATGATTTAAAGAAAGTTATTTTCTTAATTTGCTTAAATTTCTTGTTAAAAGATAGCCGAGTATATAATTATAACATACTTCGTTCATAATCTTATGCATTATACTAAAAGCCTAGTCAATGAAAAAAACGAAGTAATTATGTTGCTTTTATTATTTTTAAATTGAGTAATCATCTGTTATTGACATAAATGTGTAAAAATTGCTGCAAGCAAAAAAATGTTAAGGAAAAAAGCATCAGTAATGTAAAAAAAATCTGTCACCTTTCATTCTAATATTTAAACCGAAAGTCACCTTAATTAATTCAGTAATTTACGCATACAACTAATAAATCAATTAATCTTACAGGAGTAGGATTGAAAATATTGATATACGTTAAATAATCATGTATTAAATAATTTTTTTAAATGCACATCAATTTACACACAGGTTAACAAATGTTTAAAAAAATACGTAAAAAAACAGGTATACATTTTGTGTTTTAATTCACTGGTTCACTCTGCCCCTGACTACGGGTAACTAGAATTTGTCTTACTCAAATCAAAGTTTTTTTGTTTATTTATTTAGCAACAGAATTTTAATATCTTTTATATGCAGTAGGCCATACAAGTTTAAAATATTTCTTCTCAAATATTTCGGAACTGTAATCAAAATTTCATGCAAAAGGAAAAGGTTAGTTCAGTGATCGTTTAGATTCCGCGTTTAGGGAAAATTTGGGAGGTAAGCGTTAATTCTGTGGAGCCTGGCACACGTACACTTGTAATACCAAATAATCTGATTACCAATGTTCTGTTTGTTTTTACTCCGCTTTATAATTTTTTGTTTATTGATTTTTGTGTTGAACGATGTCGTATTTAAAGCCGCCAGTTGTAATTGGTTGGTAGTGTGCAATATTTAATTGGATTAGACGGTTGACTTTTATACCTGCAATGAAAAATTGCAGTTGTACAACGAATTAACCCGTAGGTCTCAATAGCGATGGTAGGTGTGGACTGTCTGTGACTTCAAAATATAGCCAATAATATCATAAACTGGCAAGAATATGTGACAAATATTCATTTTAATCAAAAGTTATCTCCAGCATAAATCATCATTAGAAAATAATATTAACAAGGTCACATATCAGTCACGGTTAAAAGCCATCTGGAACCTAACAAGCTGGGTCAGCTGGCGCTTGAGAGGCTTTAGCTCACATTTGCTGCCATAGAGCGTTCTGAATGAAAATCTCAGAAAAAGTGTTATGTATGTCCGTCCAACTATTATAGCGAAGCTCCATTGAGAAATCAGCTGCGATGACCGACGGGAATTGAATGCGTAAGTGAAGAGGGCGATGAACAAGTTGTGAGGGCTAAGTCAAGAAGGTAAATTGTATGACTCAAAAGATTAGATACAACTGGGCGTCTGGCAAAGCAGCGGAGAACAAACGAGATCAGAAGGAACAGAGCTAAGAACGACGATGTTGAACGGACGAAGAAAATAAGCTCAGATAAGCGGCAGGATGGACCAGTTCTTATCGGTGATTCAATGAAGAACCGAGCTGAAAACCGATCCGATAAGGATTTCCCAAATAACAAAAGGTCTACAACGACGTAACAAAGGAGGTGTTATTGGCGAGTCATTAAAGAATCTTCCGTTTTCAATTTATACAAAAAACGAGCTTAAATAAAAAAATATGATTACGATAATAAACACGCCATTAAACATTTTTCAAGTTAGATAATTCCGGACCACATGTAAACGATTCACGACGGAAAATTTACATTGAGGTGACTACATATACGTGTACTTGTCCATGTATCGTCTCCTGCCTCTGTGACGACACGGACTTCAACTCTCTCCTTGGTCTATGGTTACCGGCACTATGTCACTAAAATGCAATAGTCTGCTTTTCGACCTGCGGTGTTACTTCGCGACTATTTTCAAAAATAACCGCCAATATTCTGCTAACGCAGATGAGTCAAGCTTTGGTCAAAGCGACGGAAAAGAAGCGCGTGTAGGCGAGACTGCTGGCACTTTGCACGAAGTGTTGTTCCCGAGCGCTTGGCCAGATTGTAATTTCCTGCAGCATCTCCTTGTGCGACACGCTGTAATTTGCTCTCTCTTTCGCCCACGACGATCCGAATTAACGAAGCTGGCGGTTGTTTCGTGCAAGCAAATTCGTGGGCCGCGAAAAGAGGACTGCGGTGCATCCTCACGCAACCCCACGAGACAGAATGAGAGATTAAAGGTCTGTGGGAAACATTCGCTTTGGTGAAACCCTGTTCACTTGGTGCTTCGCAAGCTCCATGCTTGTCTGTTAGTAGAGTTTAGATGCATTTGTCAACATAAATATAAGTCTCGATAACTTGTTGATAAAATAGCCTCGCTATCTAGTGGTAGAAATACAAAAAAACTTAATTGCAATGATTTATGATAGTAGAGTTTCTCCGATATTCCGCGTAGATACCAAAAGAAAAGGATTGGAAATATATTGTTGTAAAAGGGTAAAAATAGCAAAAAATGAATCATCTTGGTAATTTTCTTTTGTGAAATATCTGCTCATTATTATTGGTATAAAATTACTAAATTGACATTTGTGTATGATCCTTTGTAATCTCATAGAAAATAAGTATTTAGTTTTACTCCAGTCATCTCATCGTAATCATTGCAATTCGTTTACGTATTTGGGAATCTTCGGAGAAGCGAAGGGCTTCAGGTTTTTCATGGCCAAAAATATTTCTCCTTTAAAAGGCCAAAATTCGTTTAACGAAATCGACGTTAATTCAAATAAATGGCATTTTGTCAACGAGTGAGAAAAATGTTGGATGCCTCCACCTCCACAAGGCGAGTGATTTAATAACTTTCCGTTCTTTTAATTAAGAGTTTAATCATTTTCATAACATTTTCAGTTTCAAAGATACGAATTACACGAACAGGTGAAGACGACATGCAGTGCGAGAACAATATCGATAATTCATGAAGCAATACCTGCTGCAGTGAATGTCCCTTCATATTAGGAATATATTTCAGTTCTTGAGGATGGTTTTAGTTTGTCAAGAAGCTACTTCTCACACTTGTAGCTGTAATCTAGTAGCTAGATGAGAGTACACTGAAAAAATAGTTGGTATATACCAAAATAATTTCAGATTTTTTAAGAATTACTCCAATAGGAAAATACTTTTTTTTATCCGAAACAAAATATAATGTTTCATCGCTGCTTAGGCTAAATCACTCGAACATTGGAGGGTGAAGGAAGGTGTTTTCAATAAAAAAAAAATCCAATGAAAATAATCATGATGATGAAGCATGCCATGTTCATTTGTGAAAGTAAGTAATGGAATAATTACTGCTTTTTTTTCTTCCATTTATAGACAACTGACTATAGTAGTAATCCGCCGCTAAAAGGAGGAGGATGATCAATTGTGAATAAGATGATGGATTGGATGAATTATCATTTAGTGCTTCCTGATACGTCAATTATCATTCGAATTGTGCCATTCGCACTGTAAGTGTAGTGCATGTTATTGCCGATAGATGGCGGAGTTCCTTCCCCTCTAGAAGGCAAGATCCGGCGCCAAAACACACTTCCGCTTGCGGGAATTTCCCCCATCCCAATATCCGTCCCAGCAGGGTACCGCCTCAGATCTCCCGAGATGTATGGTAGCGTGATGCATACATGTGTAGGTGTGTATATGGAGTGTTTGTGTGTGAGGGTGTGTGTAAGACGTAAGGAGAGGGCAATAAGAGGCAGGGAAGATCGCGTGCGGTCCGAGGTACGTATATTAAGACAGCTCCGACACTCGCATGATATGGGATCAATCACGGAAAACCACCTATCAGAGCAGCCCGTCATAAGAATTCATCTCCAGGCTGTGACTGAAATCGACTCAGCTTGTGTCGAAAATCTGCCACCATGTCGGGTCCAAACTCTAGGAGCTCTCGACCAGCGGCTCTGCAGAAGCAACGCAACGCTGAAAGTGAGTCATCCCAGTCCGTTGGTGACGATGCAAAACGAGGTTCATCTCCCCACTCTTGGATCATGACCCAAACCGCTGCGCCGCCCTGATCACCCACATCCCAGTAATGAAAGCTACCCCCTCCCCTGCAAGTAACCTGGCTGCAACACTGCGACCGGGATAGGACAAAACCGCAGATGCCGACGTGAATGTTGGCCTTTGTCGAACGTCGGAAACAACGCCGCAGCTGCTCTTAATCGGGCTGGGAGCCGAAAGCCGCAGCTCGGCCTCAGATCGATGGCGGTAGACGGAAATAGATCCGTTGCAAAACGGTGCCGGGGCGAGCGGGGGGCTTGGAATCGAAAAATTCAAATCGGCCCTGTCGTCGTCGTCGTTTATGTCCACGTTCAACAGACCGGCGCTCGTAAAAGTGGGCTGCGATGTCTATGAGCGTAAACGAAAGTGGAAACCTGCCGGAGAGCGGGAACGAGGAGATAAAATTCTATTAGGCGCTAGCACGAACTAACTTCATTTTCATTCCAACTATTACGCTGTAGAGCGGTGCAGATAAAAAACAGAGGGATAAGCGGATTGTTACTTTCCGTCCGGGCGGAAAACCTGATTTGTTTGTTTTTTACAGGCGAGTGTGGAACGTGCTGTTATCAAGCACAAACGTGTGCTCCTGTACCTGCACTCTGTTTAACATGGTTTTCCTGACGCAGTGTTTGATAAACAAGTTTGTTATATCTCTTCTAACTTATTCAAAAACGGATCTTACAAGTATATCGCAGGTAAGTAAACTACATTATTTGCCACCGACATCTGGATATCTTTTTTTCTGTTTTTTAGATGTCACAGACGTAGGAGTGTCTCGCTTCAGGGATTGTTTCTTTTAAGTACTCTCATGCATCATTTCCAACTAAAGTCAACATGCAATTCTTCATCAAACATTAGCTTGCCACGGATTTTATTTATCCTTTATCACTTAATCCCATGTCATTGTTTTTATTTTTTTAAATATCTGAGCAGAATATTTTTCGTTTTGATTTCATCATTCAACTCCTTAATCACAAAACTCATTTTACGTTATCCTTTTCCCTTTCTACCTCGTTGAATCTAGTGTGCCAATTTACTATATCCGTATCTCTTATCTTCACATATTCTTCTGTCTTTAAACAAAAGCACCAAACATGGACGTAGGACAAAGCTTCCATAACACAGTAAAGGGGAAGTGACGGAGACTTCCACTACCCGCTTCCATACGCGTTGGAGACAAAGATTATTTTAAAAATATGTGACGTAGTAAGGATGTTATGAGAACCGTTAAACAATCCCTGCATTTCATCTTCATCGGAATCAATTAATTTTAGTCTTGGTCACACACACACACGTAGTACGTACTACATACACATGAAACTTAGCGAAACTGAGAGCTCGTGTTGAAGGGAAGATACCAAAGGAGGATACACCAACTAAACGCATTGAAGTTATTCGCGAAAAAACAAACTCTGTGACAAAGTTGTTAGTGCAAATGGGAGCTCAGCTTATGGTTGTTGCAAACGAGTGCATCCATTTAAGACATTGTTCATTGAAATAACTTTGAATTTACATCAAATGCAAATAATGGTTTCAAACATCAAATCTTTGATAAAGTTATCAAAACTATTGATTTTTTAAACTGCGTGTATGGGGAAATTGAGATTATTACTTTCTGAATTTAGAATGATGTAAATATAAACATATTTTATCTACAAATATTCCAAATGACTAGGAAGAAATAAACCAAAATATTTATTTAAATTTTTGTTTCCTTCTTCAGCCTTTTAACACTACGATATTCCTGCACACTTTCTCAACTTTTTGATTTGGTGTGATTCCCTGTTCCTGAGCTTGATGTTTTGTTTGAAGGAATGTGCTAATCGCGCGCATGAGCACAGAGGGCGGCGCTGCAGGCTCACTGCGCCCACCGCCGGCGACTCCCGCGGCGCCTTCACTTTCACCTACGCGCGGCGACCTTGCTTGCGCCGCCCACCCTCTGCTACAACCGCCCCGCGCCGCCAGGCCCATCTCCTCCTGCCCCTCGCCGCGCCGCCACTCCCCGCCCCGCCCCTCCCTGCGTCGCCTCGTCCCGTCCCTCCCCGCGCCACCACCTTCCCGCCCAGCGCCACCCAGCCTCACCCTGTCCCTCCTCGCGCCGCACCCTCGCCGTCTCGCGCTGCCCCACGCCACCCCGTCCCGCAATCCCCGCGTCACCACGCCCCGCCTTGTCCTTCGCCGCGCCGCCCCACGCCGCCACGGCCCGTCCCTCCCCGCGCCGCCCCGCCCTACCCCTCGCCGCGCTGCCCTGCATCGCCCCGCGCCACCCCGCCCCTCGCCGCCCAGCCTCACCCTGCCCCTCCTCCCGCCGCACCCCCGCCCTCCCGCGCCGCCACGTCCCACCCCTCCCCGCGCCGCCTCCCCCGCCGAACCACCCCGCCCCGCGCTGCCCTGCCTCATCCTGCCCAGCGCCGCTCCGCGCCGCCCCTTCTGCCGGGCGCAGGCAGCGTAAGCGGGCCCTTTGCGTGCCGTAGCACGTGCCCGCAGCGGCGCCCGGCGCCTCTAGACGGCTGCGGCGGAGGCGAGAGCGGGCACGGTGCTTGTGGCCGGGGCGGAGGCATGGGTGGGGGCACTAGTGCAAATCGAGATAAAGCAATGTCGATGAAATTCGATGATTCGATGAAAATAATCATTAAAATCTATTGTCGGGAAAATAATTATTCGAACTATCCTTAGAATGTGCAATGCCGGTACAACTCGAAATAAAATGATATGAGATAAACGTGTTGTCAAATTTTCACTGAACCTTGGAATTCAGATAACACACAATATTTGATGGGTTGTAGAGAAAGCATGAGATTTCAATAATTACTATAAAATGTAACTGTAATTACAATAATAACTATAATAAATGTTTCTATAATTACTAAAATAATTACTACTATAAAATGTCTTAAATTAGACATAACCCGTAATTTGCATTTTTGTAGTGGGACGATTATTGCAAGCCGTAAACGATAGTTTTCAGTTTATGTGCATAGTTTCAATAATTTCCGTTTATTTTCTTGATTGTGAAGGTGCGCTTTGAACTTCGTGAAGTACGGCTTCACAGGACGCGTACCGGGAAGTAAACATACACCAAGGCGATATGAATCAACGAAGCTGCCATCTCATTTCGCAAATTGATGATAACGGTACCAAGGGTACGAGTATGTGTAAGACAAGTAAAATTAATTCGCAGTAAGAAAATGAACGGAACTCGTGAGAAAGTGTACTCATTTCAAAACGCACGACTGTCACTAGAATCACTTCGATCATTACCCCAAGCATCATTTCTCTATGAGAACTATATATCGGTAGCGGTAGCTCAGTGCATCAACTGATGTCACTGCAGCGCCTCTGACCGGGAGGTCCTAGGTTCCCACTCCCCACGGCGGCAGGATTTTCGATACTAGCTTTTCAGCTAGGTCGAATTCAGTCGCTGTCCGAAGGAGAATTCTAGCGGCTGGCTGTTCTGATCGGTAGTTTTCCGTGGTTTCTCCGATCAACACCAGGCGAATGCCGGAGCAGTACCCTAACAAACGGGCCACGGACCGCGCGCGATCTTTTCTTCCTTGTCCTATCCTCTCCCCCTTTCACACACACTTACACTAACATGCACTACACTATCACATATTCCGGGAGACCGGTCGGGAGCTTAGAGCTTGTCCCGACTGAGGCGGTGTCCCGCTGGTGGGAGAGTCCTGGTTAGGGGGAAACCCCACTAGCCGACGGTAGGTCGGCGCCGGATCTCGCCATCCAGCGGGGGAAGATCACCATCTCCCGAGAAAAACATGCACTACACTAACGGGACCGAAATTGCACTACACTAACGGGACACGCACTAACTAAACATGCATTACACTAACGGGACACAAACGGGACCGGAATAACGGGGACGAAAAATGACCGAAGCAGTTGACGCGCCCGGAAACACGAAAAAATCAATCAATCAATCTATGAGAACTATACTAGAATAATTACAAAAATAATTAAACGCTGACAGAACCATGCCATTGACAATAAAAATTTAATAATTTTGATTGCTATAAATCATACGTTTATTTCAATTACGTTGAGCCGCTTCAGTTCCTTTTTCATGCAAGGGAGGACGAACCGGAGTGGAGTGGCAGGGTATCTCCCGATTGGTCGTCGATAGAGGTGTGAAAGTCGCGCGCCATCCCGCATGTGGTGACAGTGTGGCGCAGTTCCTTAGAACTGCGAACGTCGGGCGGTAGAAGCGGAGGCACAGCGCATGTGGCGACGAGGACAAAAGAGAGTCGCCGATGGCGGCAGCGGCTCAGAACCCCGCAGTGTGGAGATCGCGGGCGTAGCTGTGCGGCGGCGAGACGCCTGGGTAAGTGGGGACGCGGGTAGAGACGCGAACGAGGGCAGAAATGTCGTGTGGGAATATTCCGTGAGTGTTTCGGGGATATGGGCGGTCGGCCGGTAGCGGGCGAATGGACAGAAGCGGCAGCGGAGAGTGACGAGTGGACGGGAGGCAGGCGGGCAGGGTGAGTAAGAGAAGGGGGGATGAAAGTGTGAGAGGGCACGAACGGCAGGAGCGTTGGCAAGCTACTGGACTGGAGAATGAGCCATTTGGCTGGCTGAATAGTGTGTTCGGGTAAGCGAGTGGGCGGGTGAGCGAGTGGGCGGGTGAGCGAGTGGGCGGGTGAGCGAGTGGGCGGGTGAGCGAGTGGGCGGGTGAGCGAGTGGGCGGGTGAGCG